>VWZS01008969.1:944703-991254 GCA_013397075.1 Rhabdornis inornatus
TTGCAGCCCTTTGCAGATGGGGGCTGCGGAGTGTGTGCTTCATTCAAATGAGGTTTGCTTTTTGGTTTCCAGGCACGTTTCTAGAAGTCCGATCTGAGTCAGGCAGGGATTAGCTTGACAGGGAAGTGATCAGATTAAAATCCGTGCATGAGCTCGGCCTCCTCCCTCCCTCCCTTTAAAGCTCTCCTCCTTCCCCGCCGCTTTCCTCTGAGGAAAAAGGCAAATTCTTCCAGAGCATCTTGCTGTCGGTGGGATCATCGGCTGGACATGCCTTATGAAAATAAAATGTTTTCTCTTTTTTTCAAACTTTCTTTCGAAAGGCAAGCGTTGGTATTGATGGGAGGTGTGGAGTGGGTGCCGCCACAGCTCTGAGTCTGGGAGGGTGGGAATGCGGATTGTAGGGTACAGGAGGGCACCCACTGGCACCGCAGCCTGGAAAACCCCCCGGGGGGAACACAGCTATCTCCAAACGTGTGATGGGGACGGGAGAGCCACCAAAACAGGTGGGCAGGAGATGCTGCAAGAGGTGTGCCCTCTTCTTCGGGGGGGGGTCACTCAGTTTTAGTAGGATGAACTTGTCCTCAAATGGGTTCTGTGGCCTTTGAAATGCCTCGAAAACGCGCTGAAATACTTGCTCTCAACAAGGAAAAGAGTGCCAAAAGAGCAAAAGTGGTTTTTTTTCCTCGCCTTAAAAGACAGCTACACAGTGCTTGCAGCAACTATCCAAGATGAAGCCCAGAGTCCTTCTCACGACGGCTGCTGCTCCACGGGGCAAGCCCTGGCTCTGGGCTACTCCCTTTTGTGGGTATTTTGTGAGTACATGTAACCTGCGGGGGAATACTGTTCTTCTTCACACAACGGCAAGGTGATTTTGTCCCTGGGATAGGGGTGGGTTTGGCTCCTGAACTTTCGGCAAGAAGGAGCCTTGTTCAAGGCAGGTCAGCCAGACAAGAATTTTAAGGCACTTCTGCATTTTGGGTGGTACTGGGTTTGCTCTGCAGCAAATCCCTCAGCAGTAGGAAAGGCCCAAGGATCTGTCCCAGTTGCTGGTGGGGTTGAATGCGGTTTGAGGCACCACCAAGATTTCCAGATGGACCAAGGCTGGGGGTGTGCAGAAGCAGAGCTGTAGGGTGGCTCACAGTGAAATCAGAGGTGGCACCTCCACAGAGCTGGAGTAGCTTGGCAGGTGAGCATTGCAGTCTGGGCTCACAAAGGTACACGGTGGGAAAAGGAGATTATTGTCTGAAAAGTTTTAAAACTATTTAATGGTGCAGAGAGGTAAATTTAACAGACATCTTACCACTTCCTGTGCAGTCACAAACCTACACTTGATTTTTCCCACATTATTTGTTTCGTTATAGCAAGATGCTGACGTTTACTCACTGATGTTGATCATGTTAATCATTTGCATTGCTTGAGTTCTCCTTAGTTTTTCTGGCTTAATTAAAGCCAGCCTGCAAACACTGATCCAGGTGTTATCCATGCCTGGAAAATGGCTGGCACAGATACCTGGATCTGTGTCTGTAGGCTGGGGGAGCAGCTCTGCAGCAGCAGTTGGCTGTCAGTACAAATTTATACACACACACACACACACACATATATATATACACATACATATATGCGTGTGTGTGTACATATGTATATGTGTGTGTGTATATAAATACATATATAGGTATGTATGTGTGTGTGTGTATACATATATATATGTGTGACTGATTGTGACCCAAGAGAAAAACCACAGCTTCAACTTTAGGACTTCGAGGTGTGAAGGAATTAAGTAGTACCAGGTAGGGTTCTGAGGGAAGGTGGGGAATGTGCATGCCATCTGCTTTTTGCTTCTCTCATTGCTGGGAAACCACAATTGATCTGTTAAAAATTAATTATTGCATTATTCTAATATTTATTTATTATATTGCATTACCCTAATGATTCTATTATTTCTGATATTGCATTACACTAGTTACTATTAATAGCTTGTTGTGAGTGTATGGAAGCATTCTCTTCGGGTTAGCTAGCAAAAATAAAAGCAAAATTACAGTAGAAAAGGATTTAACCCTGGTATCTCTTAAATCTTTAGTAATTATTTATTTCTCTCTCTCTTAAATTTGTGTTGGGGAGGGGCAAATCCCATATAGTCTGGATTTTTGTTTAAGTTAGGTTTGTTTCTCTAAGAATTCAAGAACATTTATTTGCTTAAAGGCTTGCCAGTAAAAAGGCCCCAGGTCTAATCCCCTTTCTGCTACACACCAATGAAACTTAGGAAACTCTTTGACTATTGACTTTTTCACGTGGAAACCGATCTGCTCAAAGTGAAAAGAAACCATTTCTTGGAGGGGGGAAGAAAACAACTCTGTGAAACTCTGTTTTGAAGAAGTCGTCGTCCTTGGCCTGTGGAGTAGCAGCAGAAGCAAAGGCTTTTTGATCCTCAGATTTGTAAATTTGTAGACATAATAATGCCATTTCTCTAGTGTTAGCAGGTGTCCTGTCTGGAAGTTGCTGCCTCAGCCTCCAGCAGAGCTGGGAATTAGAAAATTGTCTGTCTTTCCTGAACCGTGAAGTGCTGCTCTTAAATAAAGGCCAGGTCAGATGTTAAAGGGACATTCTTGTCTCCTGAAGCCGAAATAATCTACAGTCACGTCGAGAAATGAAGGCATCCTCCTCCCAAAATGGTCAATCTCTTTATCTCCCATTATAATCCGCAGGGTCAAGAAAAAGCCCCTTCCGTGCCGACATTTTGCAGTATTTCTAAGTCCGTAATTCAGTTGTGCATAGCTGAATTTCAGGGAAATATGATAATTGGGAAAGTTTTATTTTCTTCCTTTTTCTTTTCCTCCCCCTCTGCCGCCGCCCCCCCGCTGTCCTTCTTCTGATAGAATAGTTCAGTGAGCTTTGATCAAGCGTCATATATAAATTCTGTATTTTCTCTCTGCTTGTTAATAGCTGTTAAATGAAATTGGGATTATTATTTTTAACCTAGTGCAGTTAAAGAGAATTTTTGCACCAAGTCCTCGAAATCCTGCAGACAGGCACAAAAGCCAAACCAACACGCAGGTCTTTTAAACTTGCAGCTAGCTCCTTCTGATAAGGTGTCTTTGCCCGCTGTGTTTTATGGGTGTTTGCTAACAGCGATTGTTATGGAAATGATGCCCAAATCTCCTGTTGTATCCCCCCCGCAGAGGTGACTGCTGCTGCTTGGGGCTGTGTGCTGCACACCAGAGAGCAAACACGAATGGCTGCTTTTATTATTTTATTTTATTTTATTTTATTTTATTTTATTTTATTTTATTTTATTTTATTTTATTTTATTTTATTTTATTTTATTTTATTTTATTTTATTTTATTTTATTTCCGCAGCAGAAAGGCTGTGCCTGGCCGTGTCTCCGGGGAGCACCCAGTCCAGCAGTTGTGCTGCTAGGGATAAACCTGCAGGGCGTCCCCCCTCTCTCCCCTGCCCTGCCCCACCACTCATGGACTGGGAGCTGGAAGCAGAATGTGCAATTTGGCAGGGGAGCAGATTTTGTGTCAGGCAGGCGCCTTTTGCCATCTCAATTCAAATTAAACCTGTGTTCCCCCCGTAACATCCAGTAAGCTGCATTCCCTGGGTTCTTCACTTGTGCTGCAGAGGGTAGTGTGGAAATCCTTTACATTTTGGAGAGGAGAGGTGAGAGTCTAGCAAGGCAGAGGTGTGGGTACCACTGCACCCTCTCCTACAGCTCTCCAACCAGAAAAGCACGTTCATATCAGCTCCTAATAGTTTGTTCTTGGTATAAAAGTTGGGCTTCCACTTTTGAAGGGATATGTGTCTGGAATCCCTCAGTCAGCAGGAAAAAGAAACAGGTTTTGCTTCCTGATGTGCAGAATAAAATAGAGAACCAGGGGCCAGTATTCCCAGTCCTGCTCACCCATCTGGGTGAGAGAAAAACAAAACCAAAAACAAACAAAAAAAATCCAAAGCTTTTGGGATGACCAGTCAGCAGATGGAATGCTGTGCTGCACCAGCAAAACTGAAGTGATGTTAATTAAATCCATGTTGGAAAACATCTTAACTGAAGGTCCTAAGAAAAGCTGGCTTTGCTAAACCAATTACCAAACGTATGAAAACAACTTAATTTGTGCTCATTGTTTTCCAGAATAAATTGCTCTAAACCTCAGTTCCCAGTAAGTCTAAAGCTGCTTGATGTGACCCAAACAGGGACTTTTCCTCAGGAGTTTCATGTAAAAACACATGCAGCGGTGGGGACGTATTCTTGGGGAAAGGTGTTTTTGGTTTCCTTTGTTGGTTTTTGAGGTGGCTGGTTTGCACATTTATTGATACCAGCCCCCACAGAGAAGAGCATGCAAGAGGAGCTGCATACTTACGTGCCTCTAACCCAATATCAGTCAAGAACAGCCCCAAACACAGCACCTTCCAGTTCTGATAAACTCTTCTCCTTCCCCCCACCTCATAGCCAGGCACAGAGGTGACTTCCTAGCCTTGCTGTGGTGTCAAGGATGCTGGAGACCACAGGCTGGGGCCGAGTGACTGGGCCTGCAGGAGTCCGGCAAGTGGCCAGCAGGCTGAGGGTGGGACCGAGGAGTGACAAGCAGGGGAAAAAAGATCTGGCAAGGTGAAAAGACTTGTCAAAGCTCAGGCAGTGATTTCTGTTAGTGCAGGGGCTTGGAAAAAAACAACTGAATATTTTTTAGGTTCTTACTGTAGGTTAAATCCAAGAAATGCTCTGGTGTGATTGATGCGGAACAGGCGAGGATGAGGGAAGACGGGGCCTTGGCTCTGCCCCCTTGTGTCTGTGCATGATGATAAAATCTTTTAATTAAATGATCGCATTGAGTGCACAGAGAGAACGGTGCTCACTTTAATGAGCAGTTGCTCAATTTTGTTTTTCTCGATGTTCAATGGACGGTGCTATGTCTTATTAACTGGGCACTATTCAAACCCTGCTCAAAGACTTTATTAATGTCCCCACCAGATTTATGCAGTGCTGCACACGGTAGTAACCCAGCACTTTCCAAACATGAATGGATCAGCATATAAGTGATCAGTGTTATTATCCCCATTTAACGACGGGGAGACAACCAAAAAGAGATGGGAGCTAATAATTAATTTGGAGTGTTGGTCCAAGGCACCCCATAGCTGTTCCTTTTCAAACCATGAGCTTCTCTGGCCAAAACCACATGCAGAGCTAGGCACTGTGACCCTGGCTGCAGCTCTGGATGCTCAGCACTTTCACAAGTCAGATCCCAGCAGCTCCTATCAGCTGCCCAACAAACCTGGGCACAATTAGTGTCTGCTTATGAAAACTTGAAGCACCTGGCCCTGAACTGCACAAAGCCTCTGTTGCAGGAACAGGTCAGGAGGAGCCAACTGTTTTCTGAAGAATAAAGGCCTGCATTCAAGTGTTTGTACTGGATTAAATATGAAAGCATCCTTTAGCCTGTTGCTTTGGTTTCTCTGGCAGGAGTTTATCCAGAAGTTTCACCTTTGCTGCACAGCCTAGATTCATTCTGAAAGATAAAACACTGGGTAAATCGGGTACTGTGTGCCCTGGGGGAAAGAAATGGTGTGCATGGCTGTGAAAATGCACTGGGAGCAAAAGATCTGGGCTGAAATTATACAGACAACTTGGGCACCTCCAGAACTTGAGGGTTTTTCCCCAGTCCTCCTTTTCTGTGTAACAGAGGCGTTATGTGTGACAGGGAGTATCAAGTAGGCTAAATAAAATCTGGTAGGGGGAGTGAGTAGTCCTGTGGTGATGTAAATGAAACCTACTGACTCCTCAGCAGATCTGGGGCAATTTTAGATCCCACACTGAGCTGGGATACAGGGACTGAAAAGAGGAGATTATTGTTAGCACCCATCTGTAAATGAGGGGAGACAGAGGATGTTACTGGATGAGTTTCATGGGTATTTGCTGACAGCAGAGATGTGCTGGGGCCAGGCAGCCTCTGAAGGAATGTACAGGGTATTACTGTTGTGGCCTGTTCCCTTCTCTCCCTCCCTTGGTACGCACCAGCAGAATTCGTGTCCTCTGCCCAACCTCTTCCAGTGTACCACGGCCATGCCTCTGCTCCACCCATGCCTTGCTATTCCCATCCTAGGTGTCATCTGGCACTGCCTCCTCTTCACCCTCCTGTTCCCTCTCCCTGCATCCCCATCCTGGAGACTGGGGCCCACATGACACCACAGATGTAGATGTGAGGCCATTAGTTTTCCTGAAGGAGAGGCCTGGCCGTGTGGATTGTGGAAAGCGGATCCAAAATTTAGTTTGTTCTGTGTTCAAAAGAGTTTGAGTTTTTTTTGGTCTCAGCAGGGCCTGTTTCAGGGCTTTTACGCTCTATGCTGCTCATCTAATTGTTTTGGTATCTTTCATTCTCTTTTTCCCAAACAAACTGTTCCAACCAAGGTTTCTTGGAAACACTAAAGGGGGCTAAAAATCCCCCTTGTTTTAAAAACAACAGAATAAACCAAAACATGAAGAACTTTCAATTGGGAATTTCACTACTGACACCAAAAGAGATTGTGTTGTCTTCAGTATTGGATACTGTGTGTGGGGAGAGAATACTTGATTCTTCTCCATCCTTGGAGAGTCAGATATAATCCCATCCTTTTGTCTTAGGTAAAGACTTATGGTTTGTGTTTTGGCTTGCTCTGTTCCAAAAATAATTGTCAAGAGTAACATTTCTGAGCAGATACAGGAGGGCAAGACACTGGAGAACCATTTTAATTTTATCCTTTACCAATAGGTGACTTAAACCCTGTTCCCTCATGAATTATTTTGTACTCCCTGGTTAGTTATTTCTTGTATGCATATATATGTTTTTATATGCTGCTACTCTTCATATCCGTTTCTTTGCTTTAAAATGATCTATCCAATTTGCATTTCTCTCTATGGATCCTTCACATGAATCTCCTTGTGCAGCCATCCTACCAAGCAATCACAACTCATTGCAATTTTTTTTTTATTTCTGTATCAAAACATAAGAAATTATTCTTTTAAAGTGATGGGTTTTTTCCCCATTCTGTTATGTACACCTCCTGCTCATTAGCAACAAATATTTGCTGAAGAAGTGGAAAGCAGCTTTTTGTTTATTTTAAGTGATAATAGAACAAGTTTTGGCCCAGAAAGAAAAGTTGTGGCTAGGAAGGAGAATGATTCCCGGTGTCAACCATATGTTGCATTCATCTAACTGAAGTGGCTTAATTACTGGTAGATGTTGCTGAGCTCATAAAGATACCTTTTTGCCAAGATTGTTTGCTGATAATTGCATTCTCTCCCAAAAAAAGAATTTTAAAAAATCTGAAAAACTTCATCCCACCAATCTTCCCTTCCAGTCTTCCTTCAGCACCCTTTCCCTTTAGATGCCCACCACAGATTCACATCGAGAGATGCTTGTATGAAAAATTTCTGGAGGTCCAGTATTGTTAAAGCTCCTGTCTTGGTCTCTGTTGGGGCAGGGGAGAAACTGCAGTAGCCGTGCTCTGCTCCTTGGGAGAGGGAGTGGTGGTGATTTTGGAGTAGATTATTCTTCTAATTGTGTAGCTGGTTTCAGTCTGGGATTAAGACAGCTCAAATAATGACCTGACTTTTTGTAGCTATAATGAGCAGCAAGCTCGGTCCTTCAAGACTCCTGATATTTTGAATCCTTTCCAAAAATATTCCTGTCGTCAAATCCAAAGTGGAATTCGGGATTTAGCGCTAAGGGGTAAGTGGGTTGGCGGTAACAACCGGCAGCCTCCCTCCGCTTCTGCCCATGCATTCTCATGATAAAGGGCACTTTAAAGCCCCTCTGACAATGAATGAGTCCTAGTTAAATATTTCAAGAACTTCTTTACATGGTTTCCTCTGATGCATGTACTGTTGAGACATCTGTCTTCCGTACTAATAAAGTAGTCTAGATTTAAAATGAACTTCATTGGATTGCTTTGAAACTATAGGCACATATGGTTCATAATTAGCTGGATATCTCTTATAGTTAAATGATTTTTTTTTTCTCTCCCTCTCTCTCTGTCGCCCATTCGCATCAATAATAGAAGCAAACAAAGTTCCAATTGTTCCCTGTTGCGGGACATTATGTGCCTGAATAAATGGATGTTGGCTGTGTCTACATGGATTTGCCATATGGCTACAAAGGCCGAAAGAATAGGGGCAGTGTGCTTTGTGCCGGGGCGAGGAGGGCCGGCCGGGCTGGGTGGGGCAGGGCGCAGGGGCGGCCGCACACCTTCCCGCACCCCCCAGGCCCCGCAGGACAGCGGGACCGGCCCTCCCTGCTGCGGGCTGCGAGCCCCACGGCTGCGCTCGGGCACTGCCCATCGCCTGGAATTAGCTGCTTTAGAGCCCCGTGCCTAAACTGTCCCCGCAGTGAGAGCTTTCCTCCTGAGCCAGGCAGGGCACACCTCGTGCCTCCTCCGGCCGAGGTATTTGGGAGCTCGGAGCAGGGATCTTTCATCGCAAAAAGTCCTATTATTAGTTGCGGGCTGGGACAATGGAGGTCCCAAAGGCACCTGCTTTCATGAAAGCGAGAGAAAAGCCCATAAATCCTGGAGGATCCAGCTGCCTCACTCCGGGTATTGTTGGCTTTCATAAGGAAAGGGAAAAGCTATTTTTCTTTTCAAAGGGGGGGAAAATCGTATTGAGTCAGCGGCCACTGATGCGGGCGTGTAAAATAATCCCGTTCTGATTAAGCGATCATGGAGCTGGAGGTAATCAATGTTACTTTTACAGCCAGCAGCGTTTGGCGGCCGTGACAGCGGGGGGAAGAGGTTGGGGGGAAAGGGGGGGCAGAGAGGAGCGCTGTGACGGGGGAAGACGATGTGCGCAAACCTTGAGCCTTATTGACCCTGAACCTCATTCTCTCAGCTCCCTCCCCCTTTCCGTGAAAGTGTTTAATACACAGATCAGAAAGCCAGGGAGTGACGCCCTCTTGGTCCGCCCCAGCTGCTCGGTCCAGTGCGGGCGTGCAGCATTTCAGAGGTGCAAAATTGGGGAGTGGAATCGGAAAGGCATACATCAGTCCAGTCAGTCCCCACGTCCTGGTCCTCCTCCCCCTCTGCGCTCTCCAGCATCCTAATCCTGCAGCACCTGCAGCCAGCACCAGACCTGGTCTGTCCCCCTTTCCCGGGCAGCGGGATTCAGAGCAGGGCGTGTGCCCCAAGCCCACTGGGCTGCGTGCAGATCCCACGGCTTTCACCTGCCCTCGGGTCACGGGGAGGAGGTGATGCCGCAAAGTGCTGCTGGTGAATGGTCACCAAAGCACTGTCAAAACGCTGTCTGTTTCGTCTCGTGGGAAGGTTTATTTTGTGTGAGTGTTGTTTTGCTTTTTACGCCTTTTAGGGCGAGGTGAAACTACTGCCTTGGCCAGAACTGTTGTGTCTTTGTCCTATAAATCATTGCTGGGCAGGAGGTACCAGGAAGTGCTTCCCTGCAGTCGCCAGGGCTCTGGGCTCCAGGCTGGTGAGCGAGCGGCCGAGGAGGGGGCGGGGGAAGGTTTGCACAGCCACGACAGGGGCGTCCCCCCCGGGCTGAGCCCGTCTGAGGGCCATAAGCACCAGTCACCCCCCGAGGTTGTCCCCAGCAGGCAGTCAGCGGCCCCAGCCGTGCTATGATGAGGGGGGCGGCCCTGGCCCCTCCAGGGGGCCAGATCCAGCCTCGCCAAGAAAGGGCGAGCTGTTAAAAGTAACCACTAGAACGCGCCCAAAGGCCGAAATCAGGGTGTGATAAAGGGCGTGTGCTCACCTGATGCTTGGTTTACTCCGGCAGCACTCAGGAGTTTGATCTTGTTTTTACGGGAGGAAACCCTCCTCTCCCCTCCGACCCACACACCCGCTTTTCGCGCTGGGGCGCTGCGGAGGGAATCGCCCTTCCCGCTGCGGGTCGTGCTCCGGGGGTACCCGGGGCCTGGCGGGGAAGAGAGACCCTCCTCCACCGAGAGATTCCGAGCTCGGCTGGGCTCCCCCGCCCAAGCCGCCGGGGCTGTCCCTGCCACCCCCCCTCCCCCCGGACTTCCCCTCCAGCACACACCAAGCAGGTTTGCGGCCGTTTCCTGACGTTTATTTAATTTTATTATTGAAGTTGTGGCATTATCTGCAATGGCAGTGGTACAGACCGGCTCAGGATCCACTGAAAAGAGATTTGTCTTCAAGTAAAGTCTAAAAAATATTTTGATTCATAGCTACATCTTGTGAATGCAAAAAAAAAAATTCCACTATAAAAATAAATTTACATTTTGTGAATAACAAAAGCAAATATAGTGCCCTTTGGCTTAACCAAAAGAAAAAAAAAAAGACTATTGGATGTCAAAATTATCCACTTTTCTGACATAAATAGAAAATATAAGTTAGTATAACTCTTAAAAAAAGTTTTGTACAAATATACACTTGTTTTTTTAATTTTTCCTTTTTTTGCACTGAGAGCTCAGCAGAGATTAAACATTTCTTATAAATGACTTTTAAAGCTTTACACTTCTGGCCAGTGTACTCACATTAGGCATAATACATTTCTATACAGAACGTCATACATTGCACTGTTGTACGATAACACTGCTCCGTGCGCGGCCGGCGCTGCGGCTCCTCTCCGGTTCCCGCTCCGGTTGCCGGGCCGGGCGGGCACGGGGGGGTCCCGGCTCGCCGCGCCGCCCGCCCCNGGGGCCCCGGCCCCCCGCCCCGCCCGCCCCGGCCCCCCGCGCCTCCGTGGGGTCGCGCCTCCCGCGGCGGAGTGCTTCTCCCGTGGGTGCAGTAGTGCAAAAGTCTGGAGAAGAACGAAAAAGAGGAGGGAGAAAAAAATAAGCAGGGGGGGGAAAAGCGGTTGTGGTGTAGGAAATAAGTAAGAGAGCGCCGCAGAAAGCGCCCGGGCACCCTCGCCCGCTCCCGCGGCGCGTCTCACCTGGCTCACCGGAGCCGCTTGCGGGGGGTCTGCTCAGCCGGCACGGCGGCGCGGGGCGGTGGGCAGCCAGCGGGGCGCTCCGCCGCCGCCGCCTTGGGCTCCGCTGGTCTTTTTCTCCTCGCGAAAAAATCTGGATGGGGGATGGAGAGGAGGACGGGTCCGTCAGCCAGAGCGGAGGGACGCCTCCCGCCCCCCGCGCCCCCCGGCTCCCCACGCACGCACCTGTGATGCGGGCGGTCGGGCCCTTCCGGCGGAGCCGCATGCCGCGACGGCGGGGCGCGGCGCGGTTCTCCCGGCTCAGCCGCCCCCCGGGCCCCTTGCCGGCGGCGGGCGGTGGCGGCGGGGACGGGGGCGCCCGGAGGAGGGGGACGCGGCACCGTCCCACCTGCAGAGTCTCCCGGTAGAAAGCGGGCACGGCGCCGGCCTCCACCTCCTCCCAGCGCAGGCGGCCGGGCCCCGGCAGCGGCGTGTCGGTTTGGAAGTTGTAGTCCCAGCGCCGCTGGTCGTCCTCACCCATCTCCCGCAGGCGCTCCCGCAGTTCCCGGCCCAGCTCCTCGTGGTCCACCGGCCCGAAGAGGCTCCTGCAGACGGGGCTGCGGCCGTGCCCGGCCAGGGCTCGCCGGGCCGAGAGACGCTCCAGGGCGGTGGCGCCGGAGAGGTGCACGTTGGACATCGCCGCCGGGCAGGACGCGNGCCCGGGGCGGCCCCGGCGCTGGCCCGGCCCCGGAGCGCGGCCGCTGCGCTCCCCGCCCGCTGCCAGCCCGGCTCCCTTTGTCTGCTGCCGGCCGCAGCTCCGCCGCCGCTTCCAAGCCGGCGAGTTTCGGGGTTGTTTTTTTCCGCTCCGTGTTGCCTTTTCCGCGTGAATAGTGCCTGTGGGAGTGTTTTTGCTATTATTTTTACTCTTATTTTGTTTGGGATTTTTTTTTTCCTCGAGGAGTGTCGCCAGTTTTTTCAGCATCCGTGGAGCGCGGCGGCTTGGGGCGGGGGGGGTGATGCGTGTGGAGGAAAACGGGATCGTTTCTGGATCGGGGATTTTTATTACAGTGCTGCAAAACAAAGCGAGATGCTTGCAGATTTCAAAACAAGCTGAAGGCTATTTTTAAAAATAGGGTTTCTCAGCTGCATGGAAGTAATAACTTGCAGCCTTAGTGAATAGAAGTACATGAAAACCACAGCATTTTCCTCTCCTGACTTTAAAACCCANGGGCGCGGGGGGCGGGGAAGGCGTGGCCCCCCCCCCGCCGCTCCTCTCCTCCCGTCCCGTCCGCTCGCTCCCTAGCGCTCACACCGGCCGTGCCTCCCGCCTTTGAACCCCTGCCCCCGGCCGCTGCCTTTTAAACCCCGCGAGTGCGAGCAAAACACTATTAGCATAATAGTGTTTCCNATTATTTTTACTCTTATTTTGTTTGGGATTTTTTTTTTCCTCGAGGAGTGTCGCCAGTTTTTTCAGCATCCGTGGAGCGCGGCGGCTTGGGGCGGGGGGGGTGATGCGTGTGGAGGAAAACGGGATCGTTTCTGGATCGGGGATTTTTATTACAGTGCTGCAAAACAAAGCGAGATGCTTGCAGATTTCAAAACAAGCTGAAGGCTATTTTTAAAAATAGGGTTTCTCAGCTGCATGGAAGTAATAACTTGCAGCCTTAGTGAATAGAAGTACATGAAAACCACAGCATTTTCCTCTCCTGACTTTAAAACCCACATAATACGTGTTTGTTCACTGCAGATGAACTAATCTCGCTATTGTGTTGCCAGGGATCAGCTGGCTTGTGCTTTACATTTTCTGCAGGTCACTGCAATCATTGCCTTTTGTTGTTTTGGGATGGAGGAGTATGAAAGGAAAAGAAGGGGGAGCATAACTGACACTGTGCTAAAATTGGTCCCAGAACATCATCACAGTGTTGATGTGCGTCTCAGAGGGTCATCATGGCAATGATTTTTTCATCTGCAGACAACAAGAGGAAAGATGAATCTCTTTCATGCAGCGTGTTTGGGACCCCCCTCACTCCTTATGTCCCTATGGCTCTTGCCTTTGGGAAGTTCAAACCCTTGAACAAAGACAACTTGGATGGTTTTATTCCCTAGAGGGAATAAAATTAATTCCTAGGATGTACTGGCTCTGCAGAGACTGCACCAGATGCTGGCTTCCTGCAGGGCTGGAGGGGTTGCAGCTTTAGGCCCCTTAGGGCAATGGTGCCCCACAGGCAGGTCTGCTTCAAGAAGAAGGGCATTTGTCTTTGCATCCATGGAAAGGCCTTGCCAAGTGCACCAAAGTAAGTCCGAAGTGTTTCCACATTGATCCCACCTATGATAGGGCAGCCTTCCAGCACTGCTGGGGACCCTCACTCCTGCATTTGCCATGCTGGTGACAAGCTTGTGGCAGCTGGGACAGCCCCTGCCACCTCCCAGGTACTGCACCTTCAGTGGTGCTTCCAAAGTCTGCCCGCACCAGGAGGTACCAGCAGTGCCCGTGGGTTTGGACCCATGGACCTGGGGTTGGCTGCTGCTGGCAGAGAGAATGTTGGAGCCTGACTCACTGCACAGGCAGGATCTATCCATAACAAGTTTGATCTCCTGAAGTCATTTCCTGATGTTTGTGGGGACAGGTGGGGTGCTCAGTGGGAAGCATCTGTAGCTTGGTGACTGAGAGAAGATGCAGCAAGTGGTTTCAGGGTGCAGACGGAGGCATGGAGTCACACCTGGCAGAAGATTTTGCTGACCAGTGATACAGACAGACCATTTTCATTTTACTAATGGTGATAGCACTGGTGTTTCAAGAAACGTGAAGACTTTTTTCTCTTAAAGATGCCTGTTCAGATGTTATGTTCTTAACAGCCATTCTCAGTTTCCCAGATGAGCTGGACAACCTACCCATGTAGCTGTTTTAGGTGAATATTACCCCACCATCCTTTCCATCCCAAAATGACCCTTGAAGATGGCCATATGGAAGTCTCTTGGCCATAAGGATATCATTTAGGGAGCAGGTTACGAAAAGTTCCTCATCACTAAGAGCACATCATCTTAAAAAGCAGGAGGTGCACATGAGTTAGGCACAGGTTTATCCAGGAGAGAAGGTATGGGTCTCACAAGCTGGGATGTCAGAGAACGTGGTGAACATGGCACAGTGTTCACTCGGGGACTTCTCTCAGCAGCCATCAAATGCATCTCTCGGGATGTAGGTTGTGGTGGTTTTAGGAATAAATGTGCTATGCAGAGAAAATACTTTGAGTTGCCCAAGAAACCTGCTGGAAAAGTGCCCTCTATTCAAGACTCGAGCCAAAAGGTAGTGGCCAGGTCCCTGCAGACAGGGGCTCTTTGTGAGGAGTCCTCGCAAACCTGCTGCCATCCTCCCCCCGTGCTGGCGACCGCCTTTCCTGTGTTCTGCCTTCTCAGCTTTAGACATTCCTGCCATGAAGGCTGAACGAGCAAAATCCCTGCTATTTGCAAGATGTGGGCGTTCCCCGTGCAAAACCCGTGTCCTTGTCCTTCCAAACCCTTCCAGAGGTTAGCCAATATTTACGCAGTGCTTGAGGGACGCAAGGAACGACGGTTTCAACGTTCAGGAGTTGCCTTTTGTTTGAGGCCACTTCACCTTCCAGCTCACCTGGGAGGTAAAGCAGCTCAGGTTTGAGATTACCACCCCTGTTTTTTTTCAGTTCAGCTTCTTCACTATTAATGCTCCCTAATGCTTTGACTGGATTTTTTTTTTTTTGTCCCACTATACATTTAGGTTTTAAGGTGGTGGTGACAGTCCTGGCACAAGCTGCCAGTTCTAGCACTGTCTGTTTTTCTTTTTTTGTGTGGAGATAGCATCCAGGCCATTTGAGGCAGAAGTACTGTTTGCACAGAGATGTTTTTAATTTAGTGGATCTGTGAACTCTCAGGCTAGAGGGGTAGGTTATGATCCTCTAAACCAGCAGTTTGCCTAACATGAGCCACAAAATCTTACCCAAAAGCTCCTACCACCAAGCCTATTAACTTCTTTAGAAATTCTTGCTCCAGAACACTGAGCAGAGTAATTACTGCTATGGTTAGAATAATGCCCCATAAGAATGAAACATTTTTGCTCAAAATATCCAAGTCATATCTGCTTATGTCAGGAAAAATAATGACTTTAACTAGTGTGTATTCCTGCTGGCTGCTATGTTTCAAAAGGATGAGGAGAGGGAAAAGCAAACTCCTTTATGGCCTGTGCATCATTGCAAAGGGATTGCAATTGCAGGAGGTTTATTGCATTTGACTATTTCTGTTTGGAAAGGGTCCAGATTGACTGTCAGAGCCAGGGCTGGCTTGGCAGATAGGGGAAGAGAGGTCCTTGCACTGTAAACTAAGCAAGGAGTAACCAAGGAGATTTGATAAGAAGTTATGGAGGTAACAAAAGAGAGATTCTTGGTGCTGTCATTGTGATGGGGCTGGCTGTTGTGCAGCTCCAGGTTAACTTATTCAGAAGAGAGGGTTTAGTGAGATGCTTACGTATAGGGGCAAGCAGTCCCCATGACAGGGTGCCATGGAGGAGCACTCCTCTGTCTTTTGGCAAGTCTTGGAGTGAACTTCTCCTGCAGGGATTGTCCTCAGCATGCTGCCAGATGAGCAGACCTGTTGTTGGGCCCCTGAGGCTGTGAGGTTTGTGCTTTGCTGTCTTCTCATTTCCTTTAGTACACAGCTATCATCTACACCCAGCAATGTTTAACTCAAGATTCTTCAAATGTTGTGTGATCCATATGTGATTGCTTCATTTGAGAATGTGTTGTATCCCATAGTTGCTTTAGCAGAGGCACAGACCAATAGACATTGGTATTTTATCTCCTTTGCAATTCTCTTTTACTATGTATGTGATCATAAGCAATTTGCATTTATATCAGTAGCAATTTTGCTTGGTACTTTGGAATCCTGCTTAAATAAACTGATTACAATTAAGGTTCAAGTTAGGACAGATTGCTCAAACTCCTTATCGAGGCTTTTCTACCACCAAAGTGACAATTCAAATTATTCAAACTGGTATGGACTCAGAATTTTCCATTTCTTGACAAGGTCATAAAATATCAAATTATTAGATTTGATAGCTGGTCAAAACCACACTAGTTCAGGAGTTAAAATGGGAAAAGGAAATCTGAGCACAACCCTGGAAAAATTCTGGCAGCTTTATGGCAGCTTTAATTCTGTTTGAATTGCTTTTTATTGTGTTCTCAAAAAAAATTGCATAAGCTAATATCTCAGGAAAAAATTGCTTCATTTAATTTAATTTCCTTTAATTATTTCTTTTTATTATTCCTTCTGTTCTTGGTTGTTAAAAGAAGAGCCAGCCTTGCTGTCCACCTGCTGTGCGTCATTAGGGTAGCACAAAGGTAGCAGTGAATTTAGCCTAATCTATTGATGGACCTGCCAGTGCACCAGGGGCCATTGCATTCTCTCTTCACACTCCTCTTTTACTCTTGCCATCATGTCGTTTTACTAGATGAACTCCACTCGCCATCTGGCCCTTCATCCTGACTGGGAGCCTGGCTCGTTTGCAGGATGCTGTTAACTGGGAAAGCAGGCTGGGAATGGCAGGTACCAAGCAGCATTTTGAGCTCACAGTACGTACCTGTGGAGGGTGGCTCTTTTTTGCCTGCTGTCTGTGTAGTTGTATTTGAGCAGTAGTTAAATGCTCCATTTATTTATATTCCCTGCTTTTCTGTGGTGTAATTGCTGTCAAAGTCATGCTCTACGCTCACAGGTCCTGTTCATTGCAACTCTTCACATTAAACGAGAGGTTTGCATTTTGCTTGTTTTGACATTCCCCTTGCCTTTCATCTTGATCCATGGTAATATTATTTTTGGAGTAGCTTTTCATAGGTTATTTCTACTTTATGTAGAGGGAGGTAGCGGTGACGGGGCCATTACGCAGGTTTTATTTTTGGTTTCATGTTTCTTAAATAAACAGGTTTTTTACTGCTGGGAGTCTAGCACGAGTCCTGAAGGAGATCGTTCATGGCCTGGACTTTTGCAGAGGGGAGGTGCCTGGTCCCAAATCAAGTCCACGAGCAGCGGTAAGTGCATCAGAGGCATCTTCACATGGAACCCAGTGCGTGCCTAGAACGAGCCAAACATAAAGAATATGAAAAAATTCCCCAAAGCACTAGAAAAGTATTGAAATCTGACTACGAAAGCAACACATACTCGGGAAGTGGAGGATGTTTACAGAATCCTGACGATGAAGACCTTAAAAACAGAGTGAAGGGAGAGTAAAGGAACCCAAGTTTGAACCCAAGTTTGAACCCAAGTTCTACTCGCCCAGTCCGTGCGGCGCTGGCGGAAAACAGACCCGGGGCGAGCCGCGTTGGTGCTCGGGCCGTGCCCGCACCCCATCCCGCAGGTTCCCGCAGGTCTCAGCCTCTCGTCGCCATCCGCAGCCCCTGTCCGGCCGCGGCCCGGGGATCTGGGGGTGCGGCGATGCGCGGGGCAATGGTGCCCTCTAATGTCGGCCGGCGCTCGCCCGCCCCGTCCCCCTGCTCGCCCCACCGCCGCCCCACCCTCCCCGCATTGCCAGCTCCTGTCTTCCCGGAGCACCCCCTGAGCCCTTGGCATCTCCTCCTGCCATCCAGCCCCGGGGGTGACCCGCGGGCTTGAGATGCTGTTCAGCGCCTAAGGGAGATCCGGGATGGCTGTACCTGGTAACAGGCTCTCTGCTTCCTCACAGAGATCTCTCCGGGCATGGTTTGCTGGGGACGCTGCTCTCCAGGCCTGCAGACAGCCCTGGGCAGCTCAAGGGAGAGCAGGTTATGGAAAAGTGCAGATTTTAATTCCATACGGTATGCATAGTGCTGCTTGGGTAAGGAAATGCAATGTAGCTGTAATAACCATCTGAGAGATTTCTCAAGTTGCTCCCAGTTTGTGCAATTCTTTGGCAAGATTTGTGAACAGAAGAATACACTCAAGTTTGTGAAAAATGAGGGTTGAGGTGTAACTTGGCTATCACAGAATCATAGAATGGCTTGCATTGCAAGGGACATTAATGGTTATCTTGTTCCAATCCCCCTGCCATGGGCAGGGACACCTTCCACTAGAAAAGGTTGCTCAGACCCCCATCCAGCCTGGCCTTGAACATCTCTAGGGATGAGGCATCCCCAACTTCTCTGGGCAAGGTGTGCCAGTGTCTCACCACCCTCACAGCAAAGAATTTCTTCCTAGTATCTATTCTAGATCTTTTGGTTTAAAACCATTAGGCCTCGTTCTGTCATTGCCACTCTCCAAATATGACAGTGACTTAGCTCAATGGCAGCTCTAACCCTGGCAGTCCAAGAGAAGCAGATACAGTTGTAGAGGACGCAGACCTTGAGACACTTATCTGGCTTCATGGAGACTTGGCATGTGTCAAGGAGCCCCAGGAGTTTTGTTTCTTTTATGCTTTCCTGCGGCAGGTTCCCTCTCTATGAGCAGTTGGCAAAGTAATGCAGTGCTGTGGGATCTGGCTGTTCCTTCTCTTGCACTCCAAGCTGGATTCCCTCTTCTTATCTGCCTCTCCCTCAGGGCTTGCTCCCTCCTTTCCCTGCGATGGGGTGTTGAGATACCCTGCAATGACGGCAGCATGATGAGATAATCTTTACTCCCTCCTCACCCCCTGGCTTCTTGTTTGTGTTCTTTGATTAATTTATCTTCTTGCCTACAGCTTTAAATTTGCTTTTAGGGTAGTAACTTTCTGAAGACACAGCACTAAAATTGTATTTTTTTCTTAATCTTGGAAAGCAATCACTTTATAATTTCTGCTAGAATCATAGCATTAATTTTGCTGCAAGCATTGAATGTGGACCAAACATCACCCAGCCAGAGGTGAACCTGCAGAGGGAGTGGTTCAAAGAACTCCCTTGGGGGAGTCCATCACGATCATTTTACAGCATTTTAACCATATTAGGGCTGCCATGCCCACAGTCAGGTATGTATTCCTACAGAGTGAGGAGTTAATTGTACCTGGATCCAGCAGCACACCAGAGCGCATTTATACAATGCAGAACAATTAGTGCTGTGACTCATTGCTGGGAGCTCAGCCTGAGTTATATATGGGGCAGCATTAAGGGATTTGTATGTGCTATCCAGAACAGCACTCAGCACACATCCCACTAGCCTCCAGCATTCTGCAGATCCGAAGAGGAAACAAGTGCCACGTCCCCTAACAGAGCAGAAGAGGTGGAAGACCACAGGTAGCACTGGCCTAAAGGCTTTGTAATGCATCACATTACACCCACTGACACAACTGTTTCTTAATGAGACAGTTCTTGAGTTTTGGACAGAGGCTGGAAGGACCTGTTTCCTGAGGTCATGGTTGGAAATGTTGCTAAATACTCTTGATTACATGTGATTGTAATGTCCCTTGGTAGATGGTGGAGGCCAGGACAAAGGTTTTATCCTGTGCTGCAACCAGGTTGAAAATCATCAGGTTATGCAGTAGCCTTTTAAGTTTCCCCTTAGCAGCTGCTCTGAAACTTCTTTCAGGAGCCATTGCTAAAACAAGTGTGTAGGGCAACAAGTTCCAGGTACCCAGCTTTCGGTTTCAAGTAGGATTACTTTTGGACTTAGGACAGGAGAATCAGACACAAAGAGATGAATTTGTACCTGATTCTCAATTAAACTTTAATTCCATGAAGGTGCAGTTAAAGATACACCCTGATGCTGTGCAGGATAGCAGATTCAGTGAGTGTGCAGGTGAAGGCATTTCAAAATGACATGGTACAAATTCTTCTATTGTGAGCCGTGAGACACATTCTCAAACATAGTCATGACCAAATGGGTCTGAAACAAATGTTTTCCTAACAGTAGAAGTAGAAGAGGAGCTGGATGAAAGACTTGAAAGTTCAATCCTGGCAGCATGGAAATCAGAGGCAAAATTCCCAGTGAATTGGGGTCATGGTTTCAGTCTAAAGCCAAGTAATCCAGATCCTGTACTTCTCAAAGTAAAAATGACTCAGCTGGTCATCGCTGGTATTCAAAGAGAAAATAGAAACCAGGTGAAATCATTTAAGCTGACAGTGGCCAAATGGTTGTGAGTTTGCTCTGGAAGGAAAGAAATACATTTGGAGGTGTTATGTTTACAGAATCTCATTGCTTTCTAGATCAAATGCACTTGCTTTGCAGATGGAAGGTTGGCTTTTATTGGTTTGGTTTGGTTTGGTTTTTTTGTTTTTTTTTCTTTTTTAACCAGCAGGCTGTAAATTAAATCTAGAGTCTTTTCTTTTCATGCACCACAGCCATTAAGCAAGATTTGTCTCTGATGTGCCCTGGCAGTCCTGCAGCTTCTGAGGGCACCTCCAGTGGGATTTGTGGTGGTTGTTGCTTCACCTGCACAGAGATGGCTGAATTTGGCAATTTAATTGATGAGGCTTGGAGGGAATATAACCCACTACTCCCCTGGCAGTAGTGGGCAATAAAGAAAAGGAATAAATCCTTATTGGTTTGTTTTGAAGGTAGTGAGGAGAGAGGCTGGGCAGACCTGCTGAGTAGATTTGTGTTGGTTTTAACAGGAGCCTTCAGGACCCAGACAAGTTTGGAAGTTGGGGAATTACTTCCCAGCACCCTCACTGGGGCATTTTTGCAGAGCTAGTCTAAAAATTCGTAGAACTTGCTTGATTTCTGCATTGTGACCCTGTAATCATCTCTGGGACAAGCTTTGAAAAGTATTTTGAAATATTGTTTAAAAATAAATAGATTTTAGGGATTTTATCTTGGGAAAATTTGTGTGTGCCCTCATATCCTGCTGCCAGGGTTGGATCCTAACAGTGTGCAAAGTTTGCTCTGATTCTTTACAAAGAGAGATAAATTTAATTCACAGGTCCTGGTGTTGTTCCAAAATAATTCTGAAGAATTTTTATAAGAAATGAGTTTTCAAGAGAGAACAGTTGAGCAGGTTTGATGTTTTCTTGTGTCAGACATACCTGCAACATGTTAGAAATGCATCCTCATTGTTTGCTCTGAGGGAAGGCCTTGCCTATAGAAGTTGAAACTGGAAAGAAGAGAATCGAATGATATAATGCAGGTTCTGGCTTCTTACAGCAAAATTTCAGATATATTTGAAGTGGAACTTAATTATATGATAGAGTAGGTTGAGCGAAGGGATGTGTCTTCTAAACTTTTCTACTCTCATCTATCTGTCCGTGCTAGAGTTGTATTCAGTTCAACAATGGTTTCAACATTGTTCAACGCTGATTTTGCTTGAAAATTTTCCCCAAACCACCATGAGGATTCCTCATATCCCACTCAAGAGCCTTGGTGGGTCCCCCCTACAATCTCAGTGCTAAGGAGTCTGTGAGGAATTCCCACTTCCAGCAAAGGTGGTTTGATTTCTTTTTGTTTCAGGTAAATTCAAGCAGAGGTTGTATGGGCAGGCCAGGAAGAAACAATGAAGCATCTCCAAAGCCTTCTGGTGGTTTGAACAAAACAACCAGCATTTGTAGGACTGTCATTGTTATTGTATGTCTAATTAAAATCAAGATTGCAATCGTTCTCCCCGAGTAGCCATGGCTACAGCCTTTATTGCTGGTGCAGGGGGTGCAGACCCAGCTGGCAGAGAGGATACCTTCAAGGGTTTGTGTCTTCCAGATCTTTAAAAACTTTGGTTTTCCTGGATGAGTTGACTGATACACAGGGGTACATGCCCTGCTCCAACTTGCAGTAGTGTGAACTTCAGGATTTGCTCTGACTTTATAAGACCATTCAAGTCTTCATCTGAAATGAGGTGTTTTACTTAGAGGGAGAAGCATAAGAACCTTGGATGAGGCTTTGTAAGTCATTTAGAGCCCAGATAGATCGGGGGCTGTGAAGCCATGTTTACAGATTTCACCAATTTTGAGCTGCTGGTAAATCCAGCCTGTGTGACTCTGGATATCTTTATCTCTTCCAGCCATAGACAGCAAATAACACAGGTTTATCCCCCACTCATGTAGGGGATGAAGCCATGGGGTCAGCTGTCCTCTTTCCACTCATGGCATGTTGGTTCTGTGCAAGACTGGGAGAGGAAATGTCTCCCCTGGCCCTGAACAAGCAAGAATTTGTCTCAGCATGTAGCACAGATCCCATTCTGTGCAGGGAAGCTGTCTCTGGGATGTGCAAGGTTTTATAGACACGTGCTTTGCCCATTTTTGCTTGCTCTATACAGAAACGTGCACTAGCAGGAGCACTGGATACACACCCATGTTTTGTTTGTGCTGTGTACAGCTTTATTGGAAGGCTGAATGACAGAGAGATTCTTGTTACATTGTGCTGCTGGTGGTCTCCTGAATGCTTGAGATTTATGAATCAGGAAATTGTTTGATTCTGACATAGGAAAATGTTTTGGTAAAGGCAGAAGGCTCAAGACTAGTTGAAAATGTCTGGGACTCTCATTGTGTGCAGAATGTTATGTGTGCAGAGAAAATCTGCAGCATTCCTACAGCAAACCACAACAAGAAGCTCCATACAGCCCCAATCAGTCACAATTCTCATATAAATTATAATGGCCTAAATGTTATTTAAATGATAAACAGCTTTTGCATTCCAGACATTGCTGCAATTCCAGAAGGTGGCTGTGTAATACCAGCTGAATGAAATATTGCACATTGCAGGCGAAGTATAAGGCTCCATTTGTGTGTGCATCCAGATTTGTCACTTCTAGAATATTCTTTGGCTACTAACCTTGGACTCCCAATGCACTGTGTGCATCTTGGAGCCCAGGCTTCATCCATTATCCAGCAGCGAGTTGTCTGAAGACTGGGAATGCCAACATGCCAGGAAGCTGAAGACACAACCACAGAGGCAGCAGAGGCATCCATTGATTCTGGGCTGTCACCACAGCTTATTAGTGTGTGGAGTTTTGCCTGGACTCTGCTCAGCAGTCCTTCAATCCTATTTTCCTACAGAGATGGACGGGTCAGGCTTGCTGAAAACAAGTGTGGCTTGTGGAAGAAGAATGTCAAGTCTAGGGGAGACCATTTGCCCAGCAGAGAGGTCATACAGCAGACCTGGGCTTTCACTAAGGGTCATCTTTTGCTTGCTGATTCTTCAGTGTTCTGGAATAACAGACTGGAGACATTTGCTGGCTTTTGATGTCCCTGCTTGAAGGAGAAGCAGCCCGGCAGCCCTTCTGCACTGCGTGGCAATAGCTCATTGAAACTCAAGAGGTTTCTCTTTTCTGTTTGCTCAGGAGAGATTCTGGGTAGGAAGAGCCACAGCCATAGCCACACCTGGGAGATGATCCAGAGGTGAGTCCTCAGACTGAGCTGAAATCATCCTACACAAGGTGCCACTCAGTGTGAGCAGGCACAGGAGGCCCCTGCCCCGGTGAGGTCCTGCTGGAGCCCAGGAGACTGGGTGGGTACAAAGAACTGAGTTTTTCTTCCTATTTGGAAGAAAACTCTCCTGAATTCAGGCCACAGGATTTTTCCAGAACTCTTTTACTCTTGACAGTCTCAGTCTCATCTGCATGTTTTGTTGTCAAATTCCAGTATTTAGTATTCTCTTTTAATTTTTCCAGAATATTAGAGAGAAGAAACTGCCCTGTGGTTAAACAAGGGAACTGGTATCCAAAAGATGATTGAATGTGACTCCAGCCTCTTCCACAGACTTCCTCTGTTTCCAGGGAAGTCCTTTATCCCCTCTGTCTGTTAGATTCCCATCTGTAAGAAAAGGAGGATTTAATGCTTTTCCCTGAGTCTCAACCTCTTTTTGTGTTTACAGGGCACCAAATGAGGCTTCAGTATTAGCTGGAGCTTTGGGGGTTTACCATTAAAAAAGTTAATAATAACCAGCCATATTTCATAGAATGCTTTGGGTTGGAAGGGACTTTTCAGATAAAATGTGATTTGCAGTTTAATATGCTAAGTAACAAAGACTTTACCAAGAGAATGAACAATAGCCTTTTCCATTTCACAAAATAATTTGCCAGGCATAATAAGTGAACCAGCATTTTTATAAAAACAAATTATAAATAATTGCTTTTTGCAATTTAACACACACATAGAAAAAGCCAAAAGAGTTCAGCAGCTACCAGGAATCTGATTTCATTGTCGATTTGGACTGTCTCTGCAGTTTTTATGAAAATCCCTGAAGACTGTGCTATTTTGTAAACTAAACATGGCTGCTTTTTTTTCTTTTTTTGTTGGCCATGTGGAGTCTTTTTCCATTCATTAGTGAGCTGCTTTTTTCATGGACACAATTAGACAAAGGAATAAATCAGTCATCAAACTTGGGATATAATTTTGGCAATACCAGGCCATCTATGCTCTTATTTGCTTAACTGTATAAATCTTTCACCAGAATACAAATGAGGCCTGTTCCCTCAGTCTTGGGTTTGGGGAAGGAGAGGGATCAGGCCAGGTCCTGCAGATTTGATGGCTCCCACCGACCATGGCTGGTGTTGAGCAGTTTCCCTCATTACAGCCGTTCAGCATTCCCGCTATTGAGGAATCACTTCGAGATAATTCTTCCATTTCCTTTCTCATATTACAGAGTTTAAGAAACGTGCCCAGGACAATGGCTCCCTGAGGACTGTGTCTCTGAAGGGTTGTGATGTCCCTCCATGTCTGAATGTCTGCCTGCCTCACTGGTTTTGGTTGGTGGCCTCTCAATGCTCTTCCAAAGAGAGGAAGGGCTATCTCTGCTGCTCCTTGGGCAGGGGAATGAGGTACGTTCATAATGATTCATCTCACACCTCATGTCCCTCCTAGCACCCCCAGTACACAGCACACAGAGATCTTGTTTCTCTTGGCAAGGGGAAATGAAAGTTTTGCTGACAGTAAGAGGCAGTGATTCCCTCCCTGGCATTCCCAGCCAGCTGTCATGCTTGCCATGGGTATGGATGCACACCCACAAGGGCAAGGATTTGTGACTGATCTATGTTGAAGTAGAATTTGCTTCATCCCATCTCTGATTTTTTTGTGTGGCTGAAGACACTGCACTTCAAATTCATAGAGGATTGAGGCCTGAGAGATGCCCTTCATTGCTGGGCAGTACATCTGCATTTTCATCCGTCTTCACGGCTCCTTTGGGGCAGAAAACTTGTTCTGACCCTCCCACCCAGGGTACTTCATGTTCCTCTAGATCATATTAAGCTTCCTCTGTGAAAAAATACAAGTTAAGAGAAGGATTTGAGATTTATTTCCCCCAGTTTATTGTCTTCCAACCAACATTTTCGATTTCTGGTTGTGCGTGTATTTCCCTTCCCTATCCATGTGCTAGCCTTGCTTCCCATTCTAGTAATTTAAGAAAAAATTTCTGCCCGAATAACATAAACAGTGAGCCTTTATGATTTTTTTTAAAAGATGTTCTCAGGTTTCCCGCTCTATTTTTTTCAGAGATCACCAGATAAATAGGCCTCAGGAAAGATACACCAGGAAGGCAACTATAAATATTCCAAAATTGCTGAGAATAAGTGTCAAGGCTTAATGCATAGCTAATGGACTAAGCTGCAATTTTACCACAAGGTATTTATCTCCTGGCTCATTTTCATGGTAGTCTCCCTGAAATATGTGTCTATTCAAAGTTTATTTATCCTACCCAAGAAAACTCATTTCCTCTTCGTAACCTGTTCCTCCCCTGTTTTAAAATTAATTTTGTTTTTCAAAGATGGCTTGTCAGTGGCCAAATGCTACCCGTGGTGTGGTCTATAATTGAAGCAGAAGGAGCCTTTAGATAAAAGTGCAGTGCCAGCTTATGCCATCTGTCATTAGTGGTGCATTATCACTACAGGTATAAATGAGCTGGCCTCGAGCTGCATGGCTGCAAACATGGTGTGCAGTGGAGCATAGCTGGGAATGGGGTTAATCTCTACCACACTTAGGCTCCTGCAGACATTTTCAGTCAGAGTTCTCACTCAGGGGAGGAGGAGAATTTGTCTTGTGTTGATCACACCGGCTGCATTTCCATCAGGGCTCCTGCTGTCACATTTAGCCCTTAGGCCAATTGATTCATGGGGCAAGATGCTAAACATCAGGCGCTGAAAGTCAGGAAAGT
This sequence comes from Rhabdornis inornatus, assembly GCA_013397075.1. NCBI lineage: Eukaryota > Metazoa > Chordata > Aves > Passeriformes > Rhabdornithidae > Rhabdornis > Rhabdornis inornatus. The sequence goes on from VWZS01008969.1 coordinate 970,533, forward strand.
CCAAGTTCCTGTGCAGAAGGCCTTCAAGAGGATACTGAGATGGTTTGGGGCTGCCAACATCTTGGCCAGGTTTGGAGAATACAGCTCATCCCTGCATCCCTGGGGGCAGAGCAGCATGCACATGACCTGGCCATTGACTTGTAAAGGTGGCTTAAAACTGCCACCGTCTTGCCTTTGTCCTGTGTGGGTCAAAGTGCTGGGATGGAGAGAGAAATGATCCTGCTCAGGAACACTACTGCTAGAAGAGGATCACCAGGTTGGGTCCAGGGCACTTTCTTACTTGTAGCCTGATCTGGGATGCTAAGGAGCAGTCTTGGGTGCTAAACCATCCAAGGGTGTACAGGAACTGATGATCACAGCTTATTCTCCATGGACATCTCCACACCGGGCACCAAGTTTAGCTTCCTGCTATTTAGAACTGTGCCTTTAGCCCCAGAGGCTGGAAATTAAACTCTGTGGTTTTTTACTCCACTTCCCTTGTCGATGCCAGTAAAAAGAAGCCAAATCCAAGGGAGAGCATGTGTTTGGCTAGCTGTCTGCACAGCATGCCCTGGCAGGACGAGGCTCCTGTCTGGTGGAGAGTGGCTGCATCTGCAAGTCTTTGCTGCCCTGGTTGCCTTGCTGGGATCTGTTTTCAGTTGCTGCTGAGACAAACTCACCAGTCAAATGCTTTTCATGTCCAAGGCGGCAAGGTTTCCTGTAAGCACTGTTGTACATTGCGTTTGCATGAGTCGCTTTTTTAGTTGTCTCGAAACCTCCATAAACAGAATTCTGTCATTAATTTTACTCTTCTATTCAATGGTAATTTGTACATTGTGCCGATCCAGCACAAGCCAGGGAGTGATGATGTCGGTACTGGGCTGAAGGACATTCAAAGTGCAGGCAAATCCATTGTTTTGCTCTGAGATGAACCAAATGTCGAGCACTGATCTTTGCTAAGTTGGGATAATGTGCTGGGTAATTGTCCTTTCTCAGTAACAAATACAAATTTTGGGGTCTTGTGAGTTGCATCTGCTTGAGTGCTGGTATTGCTGTAGGAAAGTAATTTTTGAAGGTGCTGTTTTCACTCATGCTCTGAGTTTGTGAAGGGTTGTGTCTGTGCAATCTCCAGTGATATAGTACCCAACCCTGGTGAAAGATTTAACCTTTGGACTTCCCCCTCCTTTGCCAGGAGGTGGAGCCTGGCAGCCTTCAGCAAATCCCAGGGCTTGGTGGTGACATGTTGAACAAAAAAGTGTGCCCAGAGATCTTACAGGTTACTCTCCCTAGGTTTGGTTGGAATCCTGGAGCTCTGGCAACCACTCCAGATCCAAGCCAGCAGACATCTGTGTGTGTTTCTGTGTTGATGTGTCTGTGTCAGTCTTCATGGTAAGTCAAGACTCTGTTTCTAAGCTGAGGTGTTACTAAATTAGACGGGCTGGGTGACATGATCAAGCTGCAGCACAAGAAATTCAGATTGTACAGTAGGAAAGGCTTCCGAGATACCTAGAGAAGGGGCAAATCTCTTTTCTTTGAGATTTTCAAAGCTTGCCTAGAAAAGCTGAGCTGAAGTGTTCAAGCGGCAGGGTGGATGAGATCTCCCAGTTCCCTTCATTCCAAAGGTCTTTTAATTCTACAAAGTCAGAGCATTGGAATCCCTGCCTTCTTTTTCTCTTCAAAATAAAGATAATCCTCAACCAGACTTCCAGGCTTCAACAAGTAAGAAAACAAACCAACTCCCAAGCAAATAAGCAAGGAGACAAACAAATAAAACCCTAAGTAAACAAGCAAGCTAGCAAACAACAAAACCCCCAAAGCCAAAATGACTCTCATTTATTTCATTCCTCAGTTGGCAGTCAGCCTCATGATTTGTGTGGATTTAATATTTTCTTTTAAAAATGGTTTTGACCTTGCCTAGTAATCTGTAGTTTGAATGGAGTCACATGTGAACATTTGCTAGCTCAGAATTACTATAAATTTGCAGCACCTAGAAAGGAGGGAAAATGGCTCAGGTAAAGGTGATGAGAATGGTTCTAACTACATGCAAGACGTGTGTTTGTTCCAGGATTTGTATAAACCTACTGGAATTGGAAATAGCTGTTCTCCTGTAACCTTTGCATGCAACCTCCAAAAATAAAAGCAAAGTGCCTTTCGTGGAGAATTAAAACAATCATCTCTCCTGAGCCACTAGGGACAATGAAAGTGGAGGAGGTGAAACAGTTAACAGAGTTGAAGAGCTTATCACATGCTCTTGTTTGGGGCAATGTTCACTTTCACTTCGCTGGGACACTCCAGCTGATCTTTGTTGTGATGGCACTTGGGGCACTGAGCCCACCTGGGAGGGACAAGGCTGGAGAACCAGATCAGTGGTTTGATGTGTGGTTACCTTTGATCCTGCCTAGCAAGTAAGCGAAGGGAAGAGGAAAGAAAGAAAGAAAGAAAGAATAAATCTGCAGCATGCTGGCTTAGCACCTTTCACACCGTAAGCTTTGAACTGTGCACACAGCTTGTGTGCCTTATCTACGCTTCATATCCACAGCCGGGAAGTGCCTTCGTGTCATTTGCCAGCCCCTCCTGCAACAAGTCATTCTGTGAGCACCATGAATGCAAAAACCAGCTCTGGAGGTGAGGAAGAAGCCTCAGGAATGAGGAATGAGACCTTGGGAGAAGCCAAAAGGCAACAAGTGATCCGTGTTGCCTACGTGATTGCAGCCCTAGACCTGACCTTCCTCTTCATGCAGATGGGAATCATGCCTGTGAGTATGAGTTCTCTTGCTTCACAGCACATTTCCTTCAATGCCAGGCTCTGTAGTTTTCCAGCAAAGTCAGAAGATAGTTTTTAGCAGGAAAGAGGAAAGATATCCTTGAAACTGAAAGGAATGCTTGGTATTCTTACCAAGCAAGCAGGCTGTGTCTCTGTCCAGGGTACACCCAGGCCATAAAAGCTGCTTTATTACTTGGCTGCAGTAGCACCTAGAGCCCTTTCCTGGCCTGTGTCGTCTTGCATGGACTGTGAGTGACCCATCCAGCAGCTATCAGGAAGCAGAGGTTTCAGATCAAAGGTGGGTTTTTCTGAGTGCATAATTAACCAGCTCATTGGGATTAATTGCTTCTCACTTACTGGACTCTTCTGTCTGATTTTATAGAATCACTGAGGACTTTTGGTTGGAAAAGACCCTTTAGGTCATTGAGTCCAATCATAAACCTAACACTGCCAAGTCCACCACCAAACCATGTCCCTGAGTGCCACATCTACATATTTTAAAGATACCTTCAGTGATGATGATTCCACCACTTCCCTTGGCACTCTGTTCCAGTGCTTGACAATCCTCTCTGTGCAGAAATGTTTCATAAGATCCAGTCTAAACCATCCCTGGCACAACCTGAGGTCATTTTCTCTTGTCCTATTGCTAGTTACTTGTGAGAGGAGACTGACCCCACCTGGCTACCAATCCCTTTCAGGCAGTTGTAGAGAGATGACGTCTCCCTGCACCTCCAGGCTAAATGAAAACATGACACAACAAAAACATGAATCAGAAATAACTGCCCATTGGCTCTTCAAGGTGTGCGTCTGTGTTTTCTGCAAGCTCAGGCTGCGGGTGTGCCATCTAGCAAAGGCAATATTTGCTCATGGTGTACTTGCATCGATTCTGGCTTGCTTGATTAAACAACAGCTCCAAGACTTTTCCATAATAATCTCCCAGAGGGTGACTGGGCTGTTCAGGTGCAGGGGCTGGAGGCAGGAAGGCATTTAAAACTTCCCTTACCTATCTTAGCAGTTGCTGAATATGTTCAGCTGTGTGTGCAAAGGTAAATGGTGATACAAACTTGTCACCTGGTGCAAAATAGATGGTTTTGATCACATCTCCCTGTCTTCAGGGTGTGGAACAGAGACGTTTGGTCTTTATTAAGCTGCCAGTGCCTGGCCCAGTGAAGATTTCCTCTGCAGGGGTGGGGAATTGAAGGAAGTGGTTGTTTGGTGCTGTGATCCTCTCCACACAGGTATTAAGATGTTTATTCATAAATATAGCATGCTTCTTTTCCATTTATTTGTTGGCTTTGGTTTTTTGATTTTGGTGGTGTGTTGTGTTTTGTTTTGTTTTCATTTTTAGTACTTGGCAAAGAGCCTAGGTGTGGATTCAATGGGGTTTGGCTATCTCCAGACCATCTTTGGTGTCCTCCAGCTCGTGGGAGGTTACATTTTTGGAAGGTAAGTGAGAATGATTCTCATGACCCTTTACATAGCTGAAAAAGGCCAGGCATTTTTACACTTTCATAAAAATCATTTAGTTCTGGTTTGTGGTCCTGTTGAAATGCTTGAGGACTTCATAATGAGCAAGGGAAAAATAAATGCTATTATTAGAAATGCTGCAGCATAGAAGCAGCCTTTATATTAACTTAGCTACATTTTAATGACACGCATCTAAGTGTAACAATATCCTGGGAATGGGTTTAAACCACCAGAGCCCAGGTCCTAACAGCTTAATCCTGCAAATGTTTTATAGCCATGTGTAATCTTAGAAATGTCTTGTGACTGGGAAACAAAAAAAAGAGGATATTTATTGGTGGTAAGTAGAGCTGTCAATTACAATAATTGAAGGTTGTGTCATTTCATCAGCTGAATCTGCATCCATGTTGAATACAAATTTAGACTTGCATGGACCTTTAAGAACTTGTAAGAATATTTTAAGAATATCTATTAACTCAGCTATCAAAATAAGAAAAGAGTGGAAAGACTTGGGGTTTCTGCCTCTTTACCCCATGGAAGAGACTTTCCTGTTCCTAATGAAATGTAAATAGCCCTAAAAAATTTGAGTGGTGGGACAATACATTCCTAAAGACCAGGAAAAATAAACCCTGAAAGATATGTGTAATTCAGTGACAGAAAACTAAAATGACACTGAGAAAATCTAACTTCTCTTTTTGATCCTGCTACTGATCAACAAATTAATAAATGGGTAGTGAGCTGCTGTGTGCTTCATTTTACCTGCAGGGAATTTACTTTTCTGGATGATGTAGATTGGGAGCTCTACAGGTTCCTCTGGTACATGGAGTGTGGCACTTGGAGGATCTGATCTCAGCCCTTGGACACATTGTCAAATAAATAACAGCAATATTTGATTCTACAGTACTGCTTGGCAGAAAATGCATTTCTAAGAATAGAGATAGTGCAAAGGGCCTGCTTTTAATGCTTTTCCTATTAACACACAAACCTGCTTCTGTCCTGGATCTGGTGCCATCTGAAATCTGGTTCTCCTACATGCGTGTCATTCACTAATATCCAGAATCACTGCTGAAAGGAAGGAAAATGGCAAACCAGAATTTCTCTGGGACTGAGGTTGTCCTTTGCCAGATTGAAGCCAAAATTTGCAATGTAAGTTTGAGATAAAAAGGATTTTTCTAGACATGAGACTGCTTTGACGGCAGCATAGGGATAGATTAAATAGAAAATAGGAAGAAAGGGGATAAGAGAGAATATGTTTCTTAGCTCAGTTTTTCATGTTCTTCCTTGATGCTCCTAAACAGACATGAAATGATAAAGCACTGTCTTTTTACTTCTAAGTAACAAAAAAAAAATCCCCACACCAACAATGTAGTGATTTGTGGTCTTTAGGTTACAAACAGCAAATGTAAACTGCCCTGGCTTACATGTAAACAGCAAAGTTTTGACCTGTACCTCTCTCTCAACACAAAACTTTTTAATTACTTAAGCTTAGCTGTGTTTGTAGACCAACCCTGGCATTTTTTAGGGTTTTTTTACACTCTTAATGTAAGCACAACTAATTGCTATGCAAGGTAATGCTCATCTGCTAACTGCAATATGCAGCTTCAATAAAGTGGAGGAAGGAAGAATTGCAATGAGAAACTCTAAGGCCTGTTTTATGTTCATCTTAGCCCCTGTTGCTCAGAACCCTTTCTGTGGTACTCTCAGACCTTGCTCAACTTAAGCTTTTTAAGCTGTTTTGGAATTGAATTACAGCAAAGAGTCAGAGCTGGGTCAAAACCTGATTTGATGGGTTTTTGCCTGTTTGTGTTTTGAGGCTTGGGGGGGTGTGTGGTTGTTTGTTAGTTTGTTAGTTGTGGTGTTGTTTTTTCCCCTTAAATAGGAGCAAAATTGATTTACTATTGAGGAGTTTTTTCTGGTTTGTTTGTTGGGATTTTTTTGTGGGTTTTTAAAATTTGTTTGGTTTTGTTTTGGGTTTTTTTTTGTTGTTGGTGGTGGGTTTTTGTTTGGTTTTTTTGTTTGTTTTCTTGTTGTTGTTGTTGTTGTTTGTTTTGTTTTGTTCTGTTTTGTTTCATTTGGTTTTTTTTAAACGTGAAGAGAAAACTGACAACCTTGTGCCATTTCTGTACCAGGTTTGCAGATCAGTTTGGTGCCCGAGCAGCCTTAATTCTCTCCTGTGCATCTGGGAGCATCTTCTTTCTGCTTATGTCCCTCTCCACCAGCATCCCCCTCCTCTTCCTCTCCAGGCTGCCAGCAGCGTTCATGCATGGGATACCAGGTAAGGTCAGTCAGGGATGAGCAGCTTTCCAAATTGCTTTTACTGCATGATTCCCCCCCTTCTTGCTTGTTTTAGTGGAAGTCAGCAGGTTCAACAGCATGAAGGAAGGCGTGAGGAACATGTAATGGTCCTCAGGGATGAAATGGTGGGAACATGAAGCAGCAGGTGCACTGCCTGTGGAAAGCAGTGCTTATTAGTCTGAGTTCCAGGCCCATCTTCCTGTATAATCTTGAGGAAATAGTTTTGCCTTGATCATCCAGACATGGGTGCAAGTCACTTGCTGGCAGCAATGTTATCCCAGATTTTTCAGCTGCCTTCTTGCAACCAGGATGTTTTACACGAAAGCTTTTCCCTTTCTCCTGGTAAAATGAGCATGCTGGTCAAAATTAATATTATTACAAAAATACCTTCCATTACCCACCAAGATGTTCAGTTTTGGCCGATGTTTCCTATGTTTTTCATGTAAAAGACATAAACTTCAGCACTAGAAGTCCATGTAACTCATGCAAGAGGAATCAAGTTGATAATGCTTCCTGTTACTTGTGGTTTATTTGAGTGGCTTGAATGGTTCTGTTTCTCATGACTGGTGGGCCCTTGTGTTCAAACCTGATGGACGGTGGGGGTCCCAGAGGAGAGTGACAGTGCTTATTTGGAGGCCTTTTTCCATGCAAAGTATGAAAATTAAAAGCTGGGGAAATTGCCTCTGACCAGAAACCAGACCAGAAAAGTTTTAATTGGAGAAAAAAAACAAAAACAAACAAAAAACCAAAAAGAAAGAAAAAAAAAACAAAAAAAAAAACCACCCCAAACCCCAAAAAGCTCTTAATGGCTTAGCAATAAAACCGTGGGAGCTGCTGGTGCATCTGCTCAAACCCTGTGGCAAGGTTCTTTTAAGGGATATTTTTCCCCCCTGCAGGTGCTCAGAAGGTTATTACAGATATGACTGCTCCTTCCCAACGTGCTGGTGCTTTGGGGAGGCTGGGCCTTTGCTTTGGAGTGGGCATCATTGCTGGCTCTGCCATGGGAGGTGTTCTCTCCACCAAATTTGGGTGAGTGGCGTGCTTGTTTGGTATTGATTTTGTTGCAATCATTGAGGGAGCTGCTAAGGGATATTTTGCTGCCCTACAGCTTTTGATGCTGTCTTACTCCTGGTGGCGGTAGAGGACCATACCAGAACTCAAACTTTTGCTTTCCATGCTGCTAGAAAGAATACTCCCACTGTTTTCAAGGAGATCTTGTTGAAAATCTCACCTTCTGCTTACTTAAATGCATTTAAAAACAAGCTGGATTGAGAAGTGGATTCAGTCTTTCTCCTGATTGTCTTGTCTTTGGAGCTTAGTGTGCTGAAAAGCAGCTTTTAGGAAATGATATTGCAGGCATGTGGCTGTAATCTCCTTGGAGGATTCACCAGCATTGCTCTGGTGGGGGAAAAAAAATCCCTTGTGACCTTTCAGGCTTTTGTTTTGCTCTGCTTCTCTTTACTATGAATACTTGCTTCTGCAGACTCAGGTTAAAATAACTTTACATTCCCAGGCAGAGTTTGTTTCCCAGGCATCCTGCGGAGGGCAGCTTTGGCCCGCCGCTCCTGCCTGGCAGCATCCCGAGCATCCCTGCTCTGCAGGACCGGGGAAAGCAGCATCGGGGTCTTCTCCGTGGGGATCTGTGCATCCCCCTGCAAGGACGATAGGAATTGTTAGCAAGGGACGAGCTCTGCCGTGCTGGCAGCGCCCTCCTGAGCGCCCAGATGTGCAGAGAGGGTCGATAGGATCTGATAAACAGATGTTTCAGGCTTAGAAACCCACTCTGGGTGTTTGCTACCAAGGTTTGCTGCAGCCAAACCCCACGGTGCTCAGCTCCTCTGGCAGATTTCAGTGCAAAGATTCGAGGAACAATCCGCCTGGCTTTAGTGTGTTGGCTGATGTGGGTGGAGAGCAGGGATTCATTCAGCTGACACCAGCTCTGTGCCAGGAACAGCCCCCGGAGCATCACCATCCCCTCCAGCTGTGTCTGCCGCACACCTGGACGGGAAGGAGTGGGTGTTGCCTTATGGACATGCCCGAGGCTCCTTGGCCTTACTAATCCTCCCTCCCTGTTTCCCACATTTGTACAGGAAGGCCCCAGCTGTACTTGGAGCTGCATAATCACTTCCATTTTTTTTTCCCCCAGAAGAATGACCCAATCACCTTCCACTGAAAAGAAGGATTTCTGCTGTGTCATGAAGAGCAAAGCTGTCCACTCTGTGTACTTTGCTTTCCCTCACCACAGAGCTGGTCAGCATTCCCTATGTGCTGTTGACAGCATTATTCATATGTCAGCAGTGCTTTGTATGCAAGAGAGGGAGTAGAATTCAGTCTCGGTCCCTCAGCTGATGTCATTTTGATATTAGTCTTCTGTATTGTATTTACCATTGATGTATTTGACCTAAAGAACTGGTCTGTTATTGTTTTCATTGTTGGAATAATATTTGTCAACCCTTATTTATTAAGGGAGCCCTGGGGAAGTCAAATGTCTTGTTCTGATTTGCATAAGATTTTTTTTATGTTAGATACTGACCTCCGCTGTTGAGCTGAACTGCCAGCTCCAGTCCTTCCTCTTCTTCTCTTTAAAGTGCTACATTTTCCCCCCATGTTTTCCAAAACTTTGATGGTCAGGTAAATTTCACCACCTGAGGATGAAGTATAAGCCAATTTATTAATGCAAGCAGTTGTAATCTTAACGATTTGAAAAGTGTTTTCATTTTTGTATGTTTTTTTTTTTCTTAATTGGTGTTTTCTGGTAATTGATCAGTTGGGTCAGGATTGTGGATATAAAATACCTAGCTTGAAAATAACTCCTGTAGTTCATCTGAGGGCTACACAGATTCTTGGAGAGTGCAAACTCTCTAACAGTTCATCCAAAAAGGTGACTAAGAAAAGGAGTTCTGTTTGCACTCTGCAGAGATTCTCCCTCCCTGTACGCTTTCTGCAAAGCTGTTTGGGACCACTTGCTGCAGGTGAGTGCACCCCTAAAGAGAGGTGATTTAGTATTTGCAGCAGACTTTTGTTGCAGCCCTGTGGGTGAAAGGTGAAAGCAGGCAGCTGGGTTAGTTTTCAGAAGTGGAAAGATGAGTCTAAGTAGTTAATTACAGAGATTTCATCCTTTCTTCTGGGACTATGATTAATTACATTTGGCTGCTTTTTTCTTTCCTTCTAACAAGGCTGTAGAGAATCTCTGCTGCATGACCCAAGAATTGTTTGCTTTCTATGGACATGGAGACGTTTCTTCATTTTAGTGACTCAGCTGTAGGCTTAAATCTCTTGGAGGAATTATTTTGATTACAGGAGGTTCTGGGGATAGTTTGTTGGGTTTTTTTGTTTGTTTTTTTTTTTNAAAACCCATTTGAACAAAGTCCTCTGGCAGGGAATTTCTCATGGCTTCGTGGCAGAGTGGAAAAACTGTGGGTGTTGAAAGGACTGAAGGTTGGGAGCTGAGAAGGCGGGTGAGAGCATGGCAGAAGGTGAAAGGGTTGTGCTCCATGTCGGGACAAAGCAGGGCATTCTGCTTCTGGGAGCTGCTCCTTCTCCCTTCCAGCAAAAACTATGGTGTTTCTCTGCCTGGGATGATGCTGATCAGCCAAGCATCAAGGACTGGTGAGCTTGTACAGGCATTGCTTTGTCCTTTGTGTCAAGGCACTTGGGAGAAAGGGAGGTGGAGTCTGCTTGCCAGCAAGCAAGTTATCTGTGGTGTGCAACATGGTCTGTCACTGCTGGCTGAACTCTGTGGTGCCCTGGCAGGAATGGGGACAGGAGAGGAAATGGGCTGTTTGTCAAGGAGCCGATGGCTTGGGTAAATTGCCGACGCCCTCAGTTGTGGCCTTCTCTGAAAAAAATAAAAGAGAATCTAAAGGTTTTTTCTTATCACTTACTCTGCATGGCAGCTGTCTTAATTTGGAAACCATGGCTCCAAAGCTTATCTGTAAATTCTGTGATAGAGGATCATGGATATTATCCTTCAACAACTTGTTGGTTCAGAAGTCAGGTCTAGGGCACATCTGTCCTCTATTCCCAGCACCAGAGTTTTCTAGTTCTGATGGCTTGTTGAACCTATTCTTGAACCTAAGAAATGCCTCAGTGCACTTGGGGTGGAGTTCATCTAATCTTAGACATCTACAGGGGAGACAACTACACCTAAATTTGCTGTTTGTGGTTGACAGGCACAGGTGGTTCTACAGCATCCTTTACCTCCTCATGAAGCAGTCCTGAAGCAGCTCAGGGAACAGTCTGCGTACCAAGCTTTTTCTTGCTTGACACCTGAGTCCCAGAAAATATTTCTGGCCATCAGCATACTGTGCCTGTGGTTGGGTCCTGGAATTTGATGCTGGATTGTGAACTTACCAGAAGTCACCAAGATGCAGGTCCTGAGTAGTTTTCTGTCTGTGCTGCATTCACACAACAGATAGGTCTGCACTAAGCTCTTCCCCAGCTCTTCCTTCCTGCAAACCTCTAACCTGCCTCCCACATCTAGGCCACCAGCTTTTAGGTTTGGGTCCCCTGGCTTTCTGCTGTGTACCCACTGGAAGATGGCACCACCGCTACAAAGGTGCCCTTGTTCCCCCGTTAGCCCATCTGCAGCGAACCTGGCTCTGAACAACCCTACAACCCCTGGTCTGAACTCCAGAGGAAGTGAGGGAGGTGTGATGATGGAGCCAAGAGTTCCTGCTTGGTCCTTTACCCATAGGTGGGGCCCTTTCCCAAGGGAGGAAGAGTGGGGCTTAGGACAGGAGCCAGCCAGCAGCTCGTGGGAAGGAGAACCTTGTGGCTCCTCTCAAGGGTGTGGGATATGACTTAGGAGGGCTAGGCTTAGGTCAAGCTAATAGGGGGTCTTCCCTTCCCTGGCAGCACCTTCCTCAGCCTTATCAGGTGTGCTCTCCATTTTCCTTCAAAACCCTCATTCCCACTTAGCCTTGTACAGGGATTATGCTGGGAGGGCTGTGAGTGTGGCTGTGCCAGATCACAGGGGATGGCCACCTGCCCCTTTTCCCCACAGCACCCTCCTACCTCCTGGGCATCTCTACCTTTAGGGGTTAGCTGCTTCATTTTCCCAAAGTAACCATGGTGAAAATGCATTTTAGGAGAAAAAAAAAAAAGTATTCAGAGCTTCCTCCTGTGACTGGCTCATGCTACTTACAGAGAGCTGAGGTTTGGGAGCTGCTGGAAATTGCCATGGGAAGTGGGACTCCTGGCAGGATTTGCTTGGTGTCCCTCCATGGGCTGACAGCAGTTACCCAAGCAAACAGGCAGATAGAAAATAAAAGGCAGAGGGGGAAGGATATCTCCAGGGGAGCTAAGGAAATTTCGCTGCTGCCTTTTCCAGCTTTCATCGTGCCTGTGCACTGGGGGAGGCTGCCCCATGCCTGGAGTCAGAAAGTGAGGGGGTGGCGGGTGAGCGAAACCCTCGTTCCTCGTGCGCGTGGTCGCCAGATTGCAATCAACAGCGTGTGTGTTTGTGGAGTCAGCTCTGCTAAACAATTAAGGGTGTTTGAACACTGCTCCCCTCTCCTGATGCTTTGAAAGCCCTGGGTTCCTGTGCAGTGCAGGGCCCTGCCTGGTCTGTTGTTAACTCTGCCCCTGCTAGGCTGTGTGCAGAGGTGGTGGCTGATTTTTCTTGTTCAGCCTGGCTTAACAACCCCAAGGAATAAGTAAGAAGTGGGGGCAAAAAACCCACAATGGAACCAAAACGGGAATTTTGTAAAAAGGCACAAGGTATTTTGGGTCTGGTCTTGCTAGCAGAGGTCGAGTTGGAGGGCTGAATGTGACTCACACAGCCCAGGTTGCACAATGAGGCAGTGTCTGCTCATGACTCACTAGAGCTTCATCTGCTCTTCCCAATCCTGGAATATTTCATGACTGGGCAGCAAATCCAGCAGTATCACTGGAGATTGAAATCCAGGAAAATACTGTTTGCTTTGTTAACAGAAAATAGAAAGTACAGAATAGCCTGTGGTTAAGTCCCTGAATTGGGATTTGGGACTTGGCTCTGCTGTGATTTTCCCGTGATGTGAGTGAGTTATCCCACCCCTCTGCACTGCTGTTTCTCATGCATAATACAGGGCAATGAGATAGTGTTTCCTTCCCTCATCCAATACATTTACAATATTGCTGTTTAGATCATACAGCCTTTGGGATGCAGACTTTGTCTATCACGAGGCATGCTCATGTAAATATCTACTACCTTGGGGGAATACATCCTGCTTTTCCTGGAAGTATTCTCTTTTTCATCCCCTGGTGCCCTGGGCAGGCAGAGTCTTTGTAAGCCCAATTATCATCCCATTCTGGTGGGGGTTGTTTCTCTTTTTTTTTTTTTTTTTTCTTTTTTTTTTTTTTTTTTTCCTTTTTTTTCCTTTTTTTTTCTTAGTTGCTCCTAACGAGTCAGTGCCAGGTTGTTTTGTCTTTTTTTAGGACAGGTTGTCAAAAGCGAGTCCCAGAGGCTGTTGGCTAAAGTGCAGGGCTGAGCCCAGCAAGACCTAGCAGAGTGACCTCCAGGGCAACCTGAGGAGGCTCTACCTTCCTTCCTTTGTGTTTGTACATATTCAAATGGGCAGCTCTCTCCTTTACTTCTCCTAATCCTTTTGATTCAAAGGATCATGCTTATGTTTCATTCTGATCTGCTTCAGTGAACAGACCCAGCTTTGTGGTGAGGCCAGGGCAGGAAGGGTGTGGTGCTTGTGTGGGAAGGACTATCAGACAAGGGAGGGAGGGAAGGTCAGGATGAACGGAAATGTGCGGATGTGGCATGTGAAGGGTGGGCTGGGCAGAGTAAAGAGTCCTGGAGTTAGGGAGATGAGGAGTGAAGCTCTGCAGGAGACAGACTTAGTGATCTTAGATGTATTGTGTCACCTGGGGCAGTAAGGTTAGGACATCAAGGGGCTTGGGCTACAAGGAAGGAGCGTTTCCAAAACAGACCTTCATTTGCCACAGGGGAAGAAGGGACAGCACACCCACTGCTGCTGCTTTCCTGGTTTCCCCCTGCCTGAAATGTGACGGCTGTAAAGGATGGGTGGAAAAGCAGCCCTTTTGTAAAGCTTTGGTCTTGGCTTTTTAGCCTTCCTGGTGCTTTTCTTGGCCATTGCTGCTGGATTGGTGGGATGAGCAGGAGGCTGCTGGGCGGCTGGAGAGATGCAACACCCCATTGTTACAAGGTGCCAGTTCACTTGTGGGCCAGGCTGAAGGCCAGACTGCTTGAATGGGGTGTCTAGAATGAAATGAAACGGGTGTGACCTTCTCATGAACTACACCAGCTTCTGTGGCCCCACACAGGGCTTTTGTTTCCTCACAGTCTCCTTATGAAACCCTGCTCACAGCCACACCACCAGAGCCAAAGGTATGTGAAGCATTTGGGCAGTGGATGTGGCCAGAAGGCAAAGGAGTTTCTGAATGGCCACCTCCAGGCTACCCCTGGCACTTGTTGGGGCTTGTCTCTTCCACCTGACAAACCATGGGATAGTGCAGCCGAGCAAGAAGGTATTTCCAACACCAGAAACTTCTTGGTGCTCGAGTGCATGGAGCCACTGCATGGAGCTCTGCCTGGGGTGGATGAAGAGATGACTGAGGATTTATGGGTCAGGATTAAAGGGAGGACAGGACAAATGACATAGTCTGGGTCTGCTGTAGGCCATTCAACAGGGTGACTGAGCAAATGACATCCTCTGTTCAGATAGCAGTGGCCTCATGTTCACAAGCTCTGGTCCTGGGAGGAACAACATAACTGGGCATAGGCAGTGCAGGAGGAGAGAGAACTTCTTGCTCCAAGTCATACAGGAGCCAATGAGGAGAGGTGTTAAGCTAGACCTTCTTCTCAGTAACAAGGAAAGGCTGGTGGGGAAGGTGAAGCCCAGGGACAGCCTTGGCAGTAGTGACCATGGAATGGTGGAGTTTGAGAACCTTAGTGCATCAAGGAGAGTGCATGCCAGCTTCCTGCCCTGGACTTCAGGAGAACAGACTTCGGCCTCTTCAGGGATCTGCTTGGTAAAGAACCATGGGATAAAGCTCTGGAGGGAAGAGGGGTCCAAGCAAGCTGGTTGATATTCAAGGATTACCTCCTCCAGGCTTTGGAGAGATGTATCCCAACAAAGTTGTCTGGCAAAAATGCATGGATGAACAAGCAGCTCCTGGAAAAACTCAGGCAGAGGCTGTCTGAGGGAAGCCTTCTGAGGGTGGAAGCAAGGACAGTTAACCTGGGAGGAATACAGAGAGATCATTTAAGTAGCCAGGGATCAGGTTAGGAAAACAAAAGCTCTGACAGAATTAAATCTGACCAATGACATCAAGGGCAACAAGAAAAGCTTCTATAGCCATGTGGTTGATAACAGGATGATGGTGGAAAGTGTGGACTCTCTCCAGAAGGAAATAGAAGACCTGGTTACATGGGATACGGAGAAGGCTAAGGTATTAATGATGTTTGTGCCTCGGTCTTCACTGGCAAGTGCCCCAGCCACACTGCCCAAGTCAGAGCCAAGAAGGCAAAAGCAGGAACTGGGAGAAAGAACCTTCTGCTCTGGAAGATGAAGCTCACCATGACCTGGCAATGTGCACTTGCAGCCCAAAAGGCCAACTGTGTCCTGGGCTGCATCAAGAGCAGTGTGGCAAGCAGGTTGGAGGGGATTCTGCCCCTCTGCTCCACTCTCAAGACCACCTGGAGTGCTGCACCCAGCTCTGGAGGCCCAAGCATAAGAAGGATGTTGGAGGAATCCAGAGAAGGGCCACAAGGGCTGTAGCACCTCTGCTATGAAGACAGCTGAGAGAGCTGGTGGTTTTCAGCCTAGAGAAGAGAAGACTCTGGGGAGACCTTAAAGCACCTTCCACTACATAAAGGGGGGTCTAAAAGGAAGATGGAGGGGGATTTTTTACTAGGCCATGTAAGTAATGGACAAGAGGACAGGACAAGAGGTAATGGCTTTAAACTCAAAGAGGGAAGGCATAGATTAGATACTAAAAGTAAATTCTTCACTGAGAATGAGTGAGATGCTGGCACAGGCATTGTGGGTGCTCCATCCCTGGAGGTGTTCAAGGTCAGGTTGGATGGAACTGTGAGCAACCTGATCTAGTAGGATGTGCCCCTGCCCATGGCAAGGGTTTGGAAATAGCTGATCTTTAAGGCCTCTCCCAGCCCAAATCATTCTGTGATTCTATCAAATGTTCTCTGTAGCATTCAGATTACAAGTCCCTGACTGCTTGGGCTGAGCCCTGTGCTGTACCAAGCAGTGCAGGAAATTACCATAAGCACTGCTGGCAAACAGAGATGCTGATCCAAGAGGAGGGAAATGTTCATGGTGGGATCTGAGAGGCCAGACACCCATGGTGAGAGTCCATTAGTGCACAGGGCTTAGCATTTTGTGTTGAGCCAGCAGTGTGTCTGTGCCATGGCACACACTGGAACACTCCCAGTTTGCCCAGTCAGCATTTGCAGGTGGCAGAACATCTTATGGAGTTGTATCCCATTTGAGGAGAATATGCAGCAGCAGATTTGGAAGAGTAGCATGTCTTGTTATTAACTATGGTTTGGATGGCCTGAGAGAGACAAAAGCCTTATATGTTCATTCAAATGATTTGCTTTGCTTTATCATCATGTAAGGGGTTTGGCACTGCTCTCCAGCTGCCCACTTATGCGAAGCAGTTGCCAGCCTTTCCAGAAATGACTGTGATTTTCTTCATATCCTACTTGGGGATGTCTAAAGTGGATTTTCAGCAGATAGGAATTTAGCACTTTTGGAAGTCTGATCTATTTAAGGAAGTTCAGGATCTGAAAACTGTGAGTTTTTGAGAATCAGAGGTTTCCTTGTTTAGCTGCTATTACAGCAACTGTTGCTTTGATTTTCATTCATTTTTCTTTGAGGAGAGGGGTTTGCATATCCAATCCATTGTGGTCTATATGCAGTATAAACTTTCTCAGTCTCACTAAATGTTCCTTTATTCCATTATATTCTCAACTAAAACTTTTGGTCTAATTACATCTTTACAAAA
Organism: Rhabdornis inornatus; assembly: GCA_013397075.1. NCBI lineage: Eukaryota > Metazoa > Chordata > Aves > Passeriformes > Rhabdornithidae > Rhabdornis > Rhabdornis inornatus. The sequence goes on from VWZS01008969.1 coordinate 987,013, forward strand.
CTCCACTGTGAATCCCTTTGAAATCAGCACCATTTTTATGGGATTTGGTTCAATTCTCTTTCACCCCAGGGTATGTGATCTGGGACATATTGAAGTCATTGTAAGTGTTTCCTTTGAGTTTGGTTTTAAATCCAGCTCCGGGTAAAGAAATTTGTAGGGGAAGGAAGGAAAGCCCCAGAAAGCTAAAAGATTCCTGCAGGATATTTCTTTAAAAGACCCTGAATAATTAGAAATCCCCTTGGAAAAGCCATCTGGGGAGCATCTGAGCAATGCTTACAGGAGGCCAGTCTTAAATGCTGTTCTGAGGCTTTTTAAAAAGGAGAGATGAAAGACAGTAATGGTTATTAAAGCTGAGGATGTTCATGCATCAGATGTTTAAACTTACTTCCTACAGAAGCTTGGAGAGGCTCTTTTCTGATGTAAAGCTGTATAACAGATTCTGTCTTGTGTGTGATGGGGTTTTTTTCCCCCTCCACTTTCCAACTGTCTGGACACAGTTGGATATGAGACAGATGATAGATCAGTTCTTCTGGCTAATGTTTTCCAGTGCTGTCCTGGTGGTTTCCCAGTCTTTCAGGAATTGCTTTTCATGACAGAAACAGGCCTTCTTCTGGAGGGACCTGCTGATGTTTAAGAAAATAAATTTTTAAAGCATTTGTTGGATGACTTCTTTTGGGTAACCAGAGGAGCCTGTGGTTGGTGACACCAGGCTCACACCTCACACTACACCCACGTGTGTTCTCATTGCATGTGATTACACGGTCTGGGGTGTGTAATTGCCTGATTGTAATCTGTACACCCTACCAAAAGTTGCATCATTTTTATTTTGCCTGGGTGCTGTGTGGCAAACACTTTGAAGACAGAGGCTCTTGGCCCTTGACAGATTATATAATTTTTTTCCTGTACTTTTGTATAAAGACAGATTAGTATATTTTTAATTTTTTTTTTTATTTCTTGGAGATGAAAGTTCAGCTGCAGTGGGGAAGAATTTGCAATAGCTACAGGAGTACATCCAAGGTGCACAACTGCTCTGAATAGCAGTGGAGCTGAATAATTTTAAGGTTTTTCAGAACACAAACTCTTCTTGAATATTGCAGCATCCAATGTGAGCAAATCCCACTTCTTCTTCTCCAGCTATGCTGGTGAGAGGCCGGGTGCCCACTGGGAAAGAGATCCAGAGCCCTTTGCATTAGTCACTTACCTCAGCCTAACAGGACCCAAGGTCAGATGATGGAAAAAGGAGTGACGAATACCTACCAAGAATAATCCAGCTGGGAGATAAGGCCTCACCTCTCTAGGATGATGTGCAGGGAGCTCAGTGGTGTCACCCAGTGAGGGGGAAAGCACAGGAATGCAAATGGCACACTGTGACAGGGCAGTGAAGCCATCTGATGGCACACTCAGGCCCTCTTTTACTGAGAACTTGGATCTATTTCTGGACTTTGGAAATGAGCCATCCAAAAGTAAATGTTTAGTCAGCGTTTCAAGCTGTCTGAAATGCGTGACGTGCCTGTGACAGGGTGATTTTATGGGGATCAGGCTGACCTTCCTTTGTCAAATGTGATTCTGCTATAAAGAAAATCTACAGTCAAAAAAGTTGATAAGGTGTGGGAGAAGTTTAGTTGTCTGTTCTTGAGAACTGAGCTGCAGGGGAGAAAAGGGAGTCTGCTTCTTCTGCAAGCATTCATAAAGGGCATGGTGGGGGATTTCCCTGACATGGAGGTTGTACCCTTCAAAACAAGCCCTGAATCTGGGGATTTGGCACAAAACTGGAGGTTGCTGCCAATATTTGTCTCACAGGCATAAGTGGAGCCATTTGGCTTTGAGTTAGGGCATGCTCCTTGCTTTGACCAGGAGCTTCTGCCTGTCAGGGAGAAGGGAGTGCAGAGACAGGCTGGGCTTGGACACAGTGCTGGGGATGCCAGGGAGCAAGAGCCAGCCCTTGAGTGCAGCAGAGTGGCCCACAGCAGGGCACTGGTTGGTGTAGGGCAAGAGGAACAGAGGCCACCAGCAGCTGACCACAATGACTTGGCCAAAACCAGGCTGAAAGTAGAAAGCCAAATCTCCAGACTTTGGCTTTTGGAAACCTGTAGCTCAAACTGGGGGTTGGGTTTTGTGGCTGGGGTTTTACTTCATTTGGGAGAGGAGAGAGTTACAAAATATGGATCTGGTTTCAGGTTACCGTTCTGCTTCCCTGGGCTATTCCAGGTGTTCAAATATGAACTTTTGGCCCAGGCCCATCTCTAATTAGGCGTATTCTTTAAAAGTATTTTCCTTCCTTGGCTCCTGTGCTCTTGGCTTGTCTCCACTAGCCCTCTTTGCTGTGCTAGAGCACGGTTTGCTGGGTATATTAATTGAACTGTTTACACACCTGGTTTCCTGCAAGAATAGACACCTAGCTCCTTCTTTTGAAAAGACAAGCCCAGAGGCTGTAAACAGGAATTGTGCTATGTCTGGAAAAGCTGAACTGCTGCTTATCTGCACTCCCTGGGGCTGTGGGAGCAGCAGTAGCAGCTGCTGCAGACATGGGTCAGTTGAGCATAGAAACCAGCCTGTACACTCTTCCCACCAGTCCTGTCCTGCCACCCAGCTCAGGTCCTCTAGCAGCTGAGGAGTCACCTTCTTTGCAGGGTTATTCCCTTTCCTTGTGGCAGTGACAGGAGAGGCCCCACCTGGCATTTGGCTCATCTCAGATGCATTTTTTTGTCCTGTGTGTGAAAGCTGGGGTGTCATCCTGCAGTTATGTCCTGTGCAGGATGCTGAGGGGACCCTTCCTCTCTTTTTATGGCAAGGTTAGTTTCTGTTGAAGCTCCCCAAAAGCAGTGGTGTGTTCATCACTCATTTTACTCTTCTAGTCATGGCCAAGGGATATCTTTCATAAAACATTGTGTGGCTCAAAGAATGACTGTGGAAAACAAGGTTGGTAAGACTTGTGTGGTACAGAGCAGATAGAATCATCCCTCATGGTCTCTTTGGGCTTAAAAGATATAAGCATAAACATCTGCCATTGCACAATTTTGCTTTCAAAGTATAAGGGAATTACCTTAAAATACTCTGATGTTTGTGGTCGTGCTCTCCACCCCTGGATTCTGCTTTGCAGCTGCTGTTTTAATGAGTGACATTGAGTTTTACTTTGCTGCTTCATCTCTCTGCTGAACATGGCTTGCACTTTGCCTGGAAGGTACCAGCTCACCCCTGTGTAAGGCCGTGAGCTGGGAAGGTTGGTGTGCTGTGCTGCTGGTGTGGCACAGCCATGGAGTGCAGTGCTGATGATCTGGGCCTTGGAATCTTTAACTCTCTGCTCTGCTTAAGGTTTCCAAATCTGAAGGAGTCCCCCCAAGGCAGGCCCTGGGGAAGGGGCATGCAGATCAATGGGCTGGGAATAGGGAACAGGAAATCAGGTGCACCTTAGGGCAAAATTTGATATCCAAATTCCAGTCCAGCTAGGAATGGAAAGTGTTGCTGTTCCCAAAGCACAGGTCTGGACTGCTATTACTCCAACAACCTCCACAGCGGACACAAAGTCACCCACTCTGGGGAATGCAAGAAGGCGTGATAGGAGCTTTTTGGTGCTTGTACTGTGGGAGAACACCAGCACCTCTGCCCAGGAGCAGCACAGCTCCTAATCACCCAGCAAGCAGTGACTTTGTCATTGAACTTGATGTTGGCGTTGATCCCTGCTTGGCTGATGAGTGTTGGTTACACGCCATGAGTGTTACAAGCTGTAAGGGCTGGGAAATGTCAGCTCTGGAAAAGGGGCCTGAAAGGATGAAGGTGACAGGTACTTTTGTCCAGGCTTGCATCAAAAGCCCTCACAGAGGAAGAGAAGGCTTGTGCTATCACCCTGCTTACCTTCCCTCGTGCAAAATCTGCCAAAAACAGGGATTGGGGCTTTTGCTGGAACCCAGTGTCTACCTGCAGCCAGCGGCACAATCGCTCCCGCTGCGCTCCTGTGCTTCTGGTAATGGTATCAAATCAAGCAGGAAATTATTTTTGGAGCAGTGAAGCATATTGAAACCCAGCAGAAGGCAGCTGTTTGCGTAACCAGAGTTGTGGGAGAGCTGCCTCCCTTGTTGCCAAGCTCTCCACTTCCTATACTGGTGAGAAACGGCTTCCCCGCTCCCAGCAGTGAGCGAATCCCCTTGGGCTTGGGAGGCTGGGCTTGGTCCAACATCCATCCTTCCTATAGCGCCTGCTTCACCACTCTGAAAGTCCCCAGGCACCTTTTTTTTTTTGGGGGGG
>VWZS01008969.1:991276-1116320 GCA_013397075.1 Rhabdornis inornatus
GAGGGGAAGAGGAGGGTGTCTGAACGATCTGATTCTTACTCCTCAGATCACTGCTCAGCCCTCTCCTTAGAAACCAGCTACCCCCAAATCAAAGGGTTTTCTCCAGAATTTCAAATGTGTTTCGGTTATCTCTCAGCGGTCCATGTCTGGCAAACAGCCCATGCTGGAAGTGAAACAATAGCTCCGCTTCAGTCTGATCATCTGCACCATGTGTTTACACCCTGGCTGCATTTCCAGCACCAGTTTGGTGCCCTGGCGGCACACACAGTGCCTTCACAAGGATGTGCCCTGGCACACAGCTCCTCTGGCTGCACTTCAGCACCTCCTTTTCAGTGTAGCTCTTTCAGCAGCTCCCAAGTGTCTAACGGGGCTTGGGTTGTTTCCTTTTTTTGGGGGGGGGGCATGGTCTTGGCATGCTACTTCTTTTTCACTCCCTAACAATACAATTTCTGCCTTTTCTTTCTGCTCCATCACTGCAAGTTGGTATCCAGGCACTGCCCTCACCTCTACCTGTATGTTGATATTTCTCTTACCCAAACTGGTCTCTCATCCCGGGCTCCGCCTGCCTCTTACGCCCTTGTACCAGAGCAGAAATAAATCCTTCAGCACTTTAGTGAAATGCTGTGCCCCATAAAATGGCATTGCTAGTGTCAGTTGTAGGATTGCATTAGCCAGGAAGAATGAGATAAAGCTATGTCTATGGAAATGGGGCTTAAATTCCTGCCCCCAAAATGTGATGCTACTGTACAGAAGGGAAGGACTAAGTCAGTGCAGAGAGGTTTCGAAAGCCGCCGTGTGGGTATAAAGCCTTCTCTGTTTGTGGAATTATTATGTCATCCCTCAGTCATGCAAATGTCACCCCAGAAGAAAGACTTTTTCACATTGGTGCCCTGTTCTGGAGAAGTCCCTCCCTGATTATTCATGACTGCTGACTCCTTCAGCCGTGTGCCCCTTTCCTAAGGGCTGTAGAGTGGAAAGAAATTCCCTGATGCAGTGAAAGGCAGGAAAAAAATACAGTGTACCCAAAATGACTCAGTCTGAAATATTTATGGCTTTTCAATAGGGTAATTAAAATCTCATGCTGCCCAGCTATAGTCAGAAAAGGTGTCTGTCCTGTGTGAGGCTGAAGCTTGTAACAGTGACATGAATGTATGTCAGCAATGAGAGCCCAGAGCTGGGATGATGGGCAGGGTGATTTCCATACTCTATCAAAGTCTTGGTGTGAAGCAGATTAAAAGATAATTTTAAAAGCCACTGTTATTGCACTTTATCATAACCTTTCAGCATAAGTGCTGGACAGTTTGTGTGGTTTGGTACTAGATGATGGAGCCTTTTGTTTCAGTTCCATCCATGTCTACATTTGCAGCTATCAAATGTTTTGTTGTCTAGGGCTGTTTAGTGTATGTTTTTTAGGTGAAGATCCAATTATTTTCTCCTTGCCAGTTAATTGGTCCCTGTGGCATCATTGTACCTTGTGTCTTTGGTTTTGCTTCGTTTGGTTTGCAAGGGACACAGCACAGAGTGGGAACATCCTTGGAGACCTCCCAGGTCCATCTTGAGCTTCCTGCCTTATCTTTCAGCTCTTTCATTTCTTTGTCCCCTCCATTGGCCTGAAGGGATGAAAAAAAAAAACTTTGAAAAATCTCCTGTTTGGTGGCTGCTTTAACTGGTCACTCAGGCTTTGCCTGCTCCAAGGTCGTCCTCGGTCTACAGTGCTTTAGCCCAAATTTCTTGGGACCTGAACTGAAGCATTTATTAAGATGTACCCCAGAAGGGAATCCCATTTGCTGACAATAAAATCCAGCCCACGAAATGAAGGTAGTATGAGCTTTAGACGCAATGCAAAGAAAGAAACAGCTGCAGAGTGTGAGGAGCAGTATGTTAAATCGATCAGTTTGAAATCTCTAAGGTCAGTCCTGTTTCCTCAGATGAATGCCATAGCTATGTCTGAATGGTGCCTCTGTTCCTCAGCTGATATTTTACCAAAGTGTTGCTGTAGGGAAGGGTTTAATTTTACTTTGTCACCTTATCTCTGGGAACCACTTCAGTTCCGTTTCCATGACGTTCCTGAGAAGCGTAAGACTAGAAAGGGATTTATTGTGTCTTTGAACTGCCTTTTGCTCTGAGGAATGAGGATATAATTGTAGCATAGGAAAGACAAACTGAACATGTTCAGGCTTGTCCTGCCTGATCTTTCCCTGTTGTTGTTTTTTTTTTTCCTTTGCCCCTTGCAGCTAGCACTCATGACTGGGACTTTCCAGCTGATAAAGGCTTGGCTAGCCTCGGGGCTAATTTGCTCCTAGCAAAACCAGCTCTCTGACCGGCTGGATGTGTGGTTTCTTTTGATGCCAACAGGACCAGGATTTGCCACTTTTTCTCTGCCACCAGAGCATCCATCTCTCCCTGTTCACATCCCTGGGACGAGTACAGGGGGAGTCTCGGGCAGATGGCCTTCATGTTCCCTCTGGGATAATTTTTTCCACATGTTTACTCTCTTCTCTTTTGGTTATGTTTGGATTTTACAAGAGGTAAGTCTGGGGAAGAAATTAAAAGCATATATTAACCAGACTTAAAGCAACCCACAAAGAACATCCCCAGAGCCCTCAAATGCCATAGTGCTTTGCTTTTAGGATATCATAGTATTAGTGTCGTTGAAATTTGGGTTTGTTAGGCTACGTCTGTAAATACAATAAGTTGTACTTAGTTTGTGTAATTTGCTTTTGTCAGAGGCCACTACTAGACTTGATCTGAAGTAGGGATTAAAGGTAAAGATGTGGGTACCAAACTCACCACCTTTTTTACTCAGCTACGTCTACCTGATAATTTACTGAAGAGCAGTGAATTTCAGGTCCTTTCCTGCTGCTAATCCCTATCTCTGTGCTTTGGCTAGGCTCCTTGTATTGGGTGCTGCCATTTTGATAGAGATTGGCAGCCATCACATCTATGCCACTGATGTTAGGCCTGATCTTAAACCATTTCCACCTTTTAATGACTTTCATCTGTTCCATGATCCCTGCAGTTGATGTTTTCCAGCCCCTTTTCTATGGCAGCCCCCAGGATTGCAGCTTTTATTAGTAATTGCTCAGGATCTGCATTGCTTGTTTTACTCTCACTCTGTGGTTTTCATTCAGTCCTTCCTCAGACAAGTTTCCACTGGCTCAAATTCATGCTTAAATTGAGTCAGGGCTCTAGGATGTGTCCCCAGGGCAAAACCTGTTCCTAGGGCAGCTGGTTCTTGTGGAGCTGGGCCAGATGACACCAGTGTGCAACATCAAGGCTCCTGGGGAGGAATTCTTGAAGCGGTAATAGGGATGTCACACATTTTCAAAATCTACGTGTGTGTGCGTCTCTCATAAGTGGTGTTGTAATATGTAGGTGCTGCTGTTGTGTTGTCAAGGGGCTGCAAGACACAGCAAGCTGTGGGTTCCGATTGCATCACTGTTAGGGCTAGGGCAGAAAATGGCTTTTGGGGGATCCAGGGAAAAGAAAGAGGAGAGGAAAAGTGTGGTACTCTGGTCTGAGCACTAAACTTGCATGTGAGACACCTGATTTTTAAGGCTTTTTATTTCCACTATGGTTTTTATGGGATTTTACTAGGGCATTCAGGTTTTCTGTGCTTCATTTCCCTGTGAGTACATCCAGGTGTTTGCACCACCACTACCCACACGGATATTATGAAGATAAATTGTTAGATTTAAAGCATGAGCATTTTTAGCTGCCATTGCATTAGGTCTGTTTCTGTAGGTAAGAAAGGAAAACTTTATAACAAGACTCCTACAAGGACTGATGCAGACCCAGGTCTGGGGATTTGTGTACTTTGAGCACCCCAGTATTTCCCTGGTGCTGTACAGATGTACATCCAACAGGCTTGGCAGCACTCTGAAGTCCTCGTTTCCATGGTCTTGCCCTGCTGAAAATAAAACTGATGCGAAATGAAAATGTAAAAAGCCAACAATATCAAGGTAAATAATTTCCTAATCAATAAATTCATCTGTTTAAGTGGACCTCTTTGGTGCACAGAAAGCAGCCACCTTCTGCAAGGCTCCAGGGTACCACAAACACCAGTCCAAAATCATCAGCGCTGCTGGCTGCTAAACAGCATAGACCCTTGCTGCCTTCACAGCACCTGAAACACAGGTGCTCCCTAGGATGTCCTGCCAAAGAAGTGTGTGGCCTCTGGCTCTTGCACCACCAGCTGGCTTGAAATGTAAATCTCCCAGCCACAGCAAACCCCAAGCGTGCAGCAGGCCAGCGCTTCACCCCACACAGCCACAGTGATGGATAATCGGAGGTTCCCAAACTCCTCTGCACACAGCTGGCAGCTCACACCTTGCTCACCCCTCCTTATTTCCAACTGCTAATTTGCAATTAAATGCAACTAAAAATACAGTAAACACTCTGCTGACAGTTTTCCATACAAGTCCATTAGGTAGTTTGGTGCTGGTGCCATGTGGTGGTGAGCAGAACAGGCTGTGCTGTGAGTGGCTGGGTGGAGAGCTGCCCAGGAGGCTGCCTAAGATGTGGTTCCCACTGAGTGCTCCCACAAAACCCCGTTCAGCATAATGCAGCTGATGCTAACTGGCATCCCTGTAGGTGGTCTCTGTAGTGGGGCCAAGATGAAACGTGGTGTGAAGAATGAACTGAGTGCTTTCTCTCCCTAAGGGGAGAGCAAAGGTGGGTGAGGCAGAGCTTGAGATGCAACTGCTGCAGCAGCTCTGCAGTAAAAGGATGTTCTTGTTCAGGGCTTTGGCAATGCTGGAATCCACCAAAATACCCAGGATGAATAGAAGACCTGGCAATTACATTTGACTGGTATGCAATGCATTCAATTTGCTTTCATTCATTGCTCCAAAATGTGCAAGCAACTTAAGTTAGTATTGAATGTGTTTTTTAACCCAGATAACTTCCTACTGTGTTAAACAAAGTAGTTTAAAATACCTCACTCAGTGTGAAGTTTCTTAGCCATTCCTTGGCTAGTGTTTCTCCTACCAACTGTGTAGAGGAGAAAGTTACTCCAATTTGCAAATGCGAAATACAGAGCAACCTCCTTTCTGAATATATTTAATATGCAGAAACCATTGTCATTATGGATGAGGGAAACAAAGTACTTAATTGGAGGAGTTCAGTAAATACAGCAGCAGTGAGACCACTCCTGGTCAGGGCATAGGAAGCCTGCCCAAACAAGCAAACTGTGCGCCTTCAATTAATGGTTTCGCCCATTATTGAAATGGAGTGACTCACTCATCTCAGGCAGATGCCTCCTTCTTGGGGTCAAACTCTTCGTGAAATCAAATCAGCTGCCCCATAGCCCTCAGGTTCTGTCTTTGCTGGAGAAAGGACTATTTTTAAGTGGCCTGTTGTGCAGCCAGAGAGGTTGCAGTGGAATGCTGGAAAGTCTCACACCTGACCCTTGAAATGCCTTATTTGTGACTTTTGGTATTAGAGTTTCAACACTGCTTCCCATACAAAATTACTCCTAATGTGTCCTATTTCATTAAAAGGTCTTACTAGACAAAAGATGCTGGAGCCCTTGATGAAGCATGGCAAGGTTTTTCACACCTCGAGGAAGGAGGTGTTGGCTGCCACTACATGTTCCAAGGCGAGATCAGTCTGTGCCTTACCTCTGGTAGGATGCTGCACTTACAGTTACTTACCTCAAGGTAAAGAATTAACTTGTTTTGCCAGGGATTATGTAGCTTTTAAATGTCATTCACATGAGCACAGTCCTGCTAAGAGATGAATTTTAAGTGTCAGACTTGGCTAGCCAACGATATCTCTATTTATTTAGCTCAAAGCCTGTGGGTGTGGGGTGTGGAGGGATTCTGCTTTTGTGTGACACAAGGGTTGCTCTCAGGGATCACTGCAATAGCATTACCAGAGCCTTGCTTGCAAAAGGGACTGACGGAGGGAGAAGCTAATGTCCCTTGGTGGGCTGATGCTGGGACACCCCCAAGATTGGCAAAATAGGTTGTTACCTGCAGCATTAGACTATCTGCCCACAGTCCTGTTGTCTACCTGCCAGTATTGAGAAGGCAGTCTTTGCAGAAAGCCAGAGCATCTGATGTCTGTGTTTCCATCTTTTGGAAATGGGAGAGATACTCTTGGAAGAAGCAGTCACTGCCTCACTCCTCAGTGCCAACAAAAAAGGCAGTGGCTTGCCAGAACTCTCTTCATGCTTTCTTTGCCAGCCAAATCCTACCCCTTCCCCTCGCAGGAACTACCCGGACCCCACCCCTCATCCCTGGGCAGCAACATTCAGCTCTTCCCACACACTGCTTTGAGCCAGCTGTGAGTGAGTGAGTGCATCATGATGGGTGAGAGGTAACAACGATGTCAGGCTTGCACATCTTCCAAAGCCACTGCTGTGAGTCGAGACTTGACGTGCTAGGAGTGCAGCTCAGGTTACTACAGCAAATCCTCAACAGTTTCCTGCCTAGCTGAGTCTTTTGGAGTCTGAAGCACTGTAACCTCATAAAAGATGGAAAAAGCTTGAACTCATTCAAAGATTATTTCACACCACCTACAGCACTCTATGAAGTCAGACATGCTGTAACATATAATTAATGATGTGTTTAGTGGTGAGTCACTGAGTAGTCTAGCAAGCTCACCTTCAACCAGTCTGCGTGTGGGAGTCCTTACCCAGCAACACACCCAAACTGAGCATTTTAATAATTTACCACATTCTGAGCTTGGAAGAGTAGTTTTTGTTGCTTAATTAAGTAATTAAAAAAAAAATACTTAAAGACTTTGCTACCTGTTAGGGAACAAAGCTTCAACACAAAGGAAAAGGTGGGGGAGAACCCCAAAAATCTTTGTAATACTACTTTCTATTCTTTGGAGCATCCAAGAAAAAGGTTAAGAGATAGGAGACTGTATCTCTGTGTTATATTGAACAGTCACTTGATAAGGTACATGAACATTTCTTGGACTGAAATGTGGCATTAGCCTTTCTCAACTGCATGTCCTCCAAACACAAAGTGAGAGTTGTGCTTATTCCTGTTTATTCTCTGTAGTGTTTTAGGGTTGCAGGAAAAAAAGCAAAGTTTTCCAAGGAATGAGCAAAGATATGCCTGTCTGGCTTGTGACATGGTGGTGGGAGACACGGTTTCAATTGCCAGTGTAGGGAAGGAAATTGCACTTGTGTCTCAATGTAATCTAGTATCCTTATCCTTTCTCTGACAAAAATCATAGTAAGAATCCCAGTGAAGAGCAAGAGTCAGACAGACTTGCATAATACTTCTCTGATTACTTTTTCAGCCTCCAACTATATTCAGTTCAGGGGATTTCCTGACATGAATGAGTGAATATGATTCATGATGCTTTAGTATCCTTCAGTGCATCATTCTTCTAAGTGCTTATCTAATCTCTTCTTGTACCTGTGTTTTGCTTCCACAACAATGGTAGCAACAAACTCCACTGACCAGCTATGTGTTGCAAGAAGAATTAGGCCTTTCTCTTTCTTTTGAATTAGCCTCTGGCAGTTTCACTTGGTGCTTCCCGGGTTTTGTGGTGGAAATGACCATGCCAGTCACTTCCTAACTGCCTGCTCCAGAAATAAGCAGTTCAGAAAGCATAATTTCATGTGTGAATTTAAGACCTGTTTTGCCTGCAAGCATCTAATCTAACTTTAATCTGCATTGACTTTTTCAGCTGTTGTTGCCCAATCCCTCAGCTCTGTGAGGGCCATATGCAATTCCCCACTGGCTGTTCTTTTCCCCAGTACTCTTTTAGCTGTGTATTCTAAGGAAATTTTCTCCACTGCCGTGCTAGATCATTCACAGATAGGTTGAAGAGCACATGTCCCAGCCTCACCAGTGGGGTGCTTCTGATGTGAGCACTGACCACCACCACCTACTTTCTGATGCCTATCTCGACCTGTCCCAGCTCATCCAATATTAGCACTGCTGGGATCAAAGACAGGTATTGCAAGCCCCCATTCAGGGAGTGCAACTCATACCTGGTCCTTGTCTAGACTTCTTCATTTCTAGGCATACAGGGTGATGTTGCATAGAAGTGTGAGGCAAGCAATGCCTAAAATAACTAAAATCTTTTGGGGAACGCAGCTTATTCCCCCATTTGTTATAAATTCATGTAGATGTGCAGGTGTTTAGTGAACCAACATGCCGGTGGGACTGTTTATGCCATGCAGCAGGGAAAACCAATAATGACACATACAAGTGAAGCTTTGAATTAGGAAAGCTCAGTACTTGGAAATAGGGTGCTGTTCCAGAAAAAAAGCACACGAGGCTAAATGATACTCGAAATTAGCGGCAGATTATGGGCAAAGCATGCAGGTCCGCCCACATGTTATTGAAGTGTAACTGATATCCCTGTTCCGGCAATTAGGCGAGTTCCGCGGAAGAGCGCTGCGCTGGCTCGGGCAGCGCGAGGGGCTGGCACAGCCACGCTGCTCCAGCTGCCGGGGAATTAGCATCGTGCCACAGGGATCTCCTCCACCCGTGCCTGAGCCGGGACTGGGGCAGGGGCTGGCTCCTTCCAGCTGCTTTTCATTGCTGGGATTTTCTCTGCAGCAGGCGCTTGCTGGGGATGCATCACTTTCATGCTGCAGAGCTCCTGATGGACAGCCAGCCTTATTCATTCATATAAAACGTTCTTTACCTAGGGAGCTCTGCCAAAGGAGGATTTTCCCTATGGAAGAAGCTCTTCCATACTCCTCCAACTATTTTTATTCAGTGCCCAGTATTGCCCTAAGAGTGTTTTTTTCTTCAAGACCCACCTGCAACCCTCCTTGTGCTGGGTCAGTGACACACACAGGAGTGAATGTCTCTTAAGGGAGGTAAATCCACAGGTGCCTCCAATGGCTGTGAAGACCTACCCCTGTCCCATGTCTGATGGGCTGATGTCCCCAGCACACACCAGCTCTGATGTACCCCTGTGATTCCACTCCTGGCTTTTTGCCCTGCTAATGCACAAGTGCCAATGTTCAGCATCCCTCCCTCACCCAGTTCTGATGGAAACAGGTCATGGAGGCTGCCCACACCCCTCTTCATTTTTTTTTTTTCTGCACCACATGAATTTTCCAGATGTGGCTGCCACTAGAAATAAGCAGTTGAATGAGCACTTGTCTGACTCATTCTCACCCTGTGAGGGGCTCTCTGGAGGGTGTGGATGTGAAGTCTCACTCCCTCCTTGGACAGCCTGCAATGATGTCTAGCTCACCATACTGAAAAAAAGCCTCCTGCTCTGCTCAAAGCAGCAGCAGCCAACTTCTGCTGCTCTTCATCTAAAGCATATGTGGTAAAAAGGACAACCTGGTAATGGTTTCCAGCTGCGTCAGGACGGTGAACTCTCCCCTCTTCCTGCTGATGCATGGGAGGGGTGGCTACCCACTCAAGTTTTGTCTTCTGTGTCAGGAGACAGGGGAACACACTTCTCCATGTCTCTGTGCAGTGTTTTTTCCATGAGGACAGGAGTAGGAACTGCAGAAAGGAAGACTTGGGGGTGTTTTGTTTTCCTCTCAAAGGCATGGATAATGTGATGGGTGGTCCTCCTCCTCTGGTAGTGCTGCCTTGAAATCTGCTGAGCATTGTGTTGTCTGAGTTTATGTGTGTTATTGTGCTGTTTCTTGCCCTGGGCTGTGGAAGCCGGACTAGCTCTGTACATTGGCATGAACATCCTAGGAAATGTGGGAAAATTCTGTAGGCTCAATAAGTCTTTTTTCGGTTGAGGCTTTTGTGGGTTTGTTTTTTTAAGAAGGCTTGGTGAAATTTTGTGCTTGGGTTTTTGGGGTTTGGGTTTTGGTTTGTTTTTTTGGTTTTGGTTTTTTTTTTTTTTTTAATTTAGGCAGAATCTCAACAATATATACCAGACCACAATGGGTCAGAGAAGAAACGCATTCAGCAAGGCAGTAAAACAAAGTTCCTTGAACAAAACCATCACTAATTTACAATAAGTTATGCAGTAAGTAACTTATGTATCACTAAGTTATTAGGAACACAGTGGTTACTGCTCACTTTCTTACAGACCTTAAGCTGGTTACCAGAGCCCATGGTTTGGTGTCATGATTCCATCTGAACTTTCTTTTTTTCACCTCAGTTTTTTGCTTTGCCTTTCTTTTTTAACTCTCCAGCTTTTTCTCACCCATATCTGCCCCTCTAAGGGTATGAGGGGATAGTGTGGCCAGACTGCAATCAAAGAAATATTTTGAGAGTCCTCTTAGAGCTGTTTAGGGAATCTGGGCCGGCTATGAATGCGGCTTTATGCAGCGCAGTTTTGAAGTAGGAGTGAGTCACTAAAAAACAATCTGTGCTGTCTCCATGTTCAACTTTGACTTTATTAAGAAAAAGAGAAAGAAAACAAACACAATCCCATTCACTGCTGAAATACACATTGATCCTTTAATCCTCGGGGAATCATTGGGAGCTGCTTCCTCCTCGAAAGAATCGCTGTATTGACGCAACCTTTAATTGTGCAATTACACGCCTGCGTTCTTCTCCTGGGCTCTGCAGAGCAGGGCTCTGTGGCTGGAATGCTAATGGGAGAAAAAGCCACTGATACCATCTCGTGGCACACACAGCCTGAATGCAGCCTCCTGGCTGGCAGCAACCCCTAGGTACCTGCCTCCATGGTCTGTCCCAGGCTTCTCAGACAGGACATCAAAGATGGGAATTGCAGCCGAGCAAGGACTGGAATTTGGGCTGGAGCCCAAAACTGTGGCCTCTGTTGGTTTGTTGTAGCTGCCCTTGGTGGAAGCAGTAGGTTCTGGTGCCCAATCCCTGCTTGGCACTGCCTGGGTGCTGTGGCTGGCAGGTACCAGCTGGGATTCTGCTCAGGCTCCCTGCCTGGGAGCTGAAAACATGCCTGGAAATATGCCTGCTAATGCCTAGCCAGTGGACTCTCTCCTGCTCCTGGTTGACTGCCTGATGCCTGCATGCTGCACATGCCTTTGTGGGATTGAGTTTTTCATGGAAGTTTTGCTAAAAGGATTGCTTCAGAGCTACTGTGAAATGCTCTGCACATGTATTTGTACATATGGATGTACCTATATACACCCACACATACTTGTTTGGCCAGCCCCTGCTTTCCAAGAGCTGCATTTGCTCTAAAGTTTGCCAGGTTTTTTAAAAGCTTCACGTGTGCTACCTCTGACTTCAGGGGCAGGTGACAGGAGTTGGAAAACCTTTGTGAGCCCTTGTTGTGTTCCTGTTATTCTTAATTCAGAAACTGAACTCTGATTCAATTAATTTGGTTCCTGCTAATTGACCCTGATGGGAGCAGGTTGTGAAGGAACATGGAGTAGCTCCTCACTTTGCTGCCCTTTGGAGGTGTGGTAAAGGTTGGGATTTACCTGGCAGTGAATACAGGGGCTGGTTAAGTGTTAGATGGGAAGAAATGCAACCCTCCTCCAGCTGGCTTTGGATCCTAGGATTTTCTAGGGATCAATCTGTTTACCAGTGCATTACTATTGATGGTTTTGTCATCAATTCTGCTTTCCCACCAGCACTGAGGATGGAATTTCCATATGGGTAATCCTAGCTTCCAGCCACTTGTCCCTTCTCCACGGCCACAGGCTACCAAGTGAGCCTTGCACTGGACCACACCTTGGGTCCTGTGGCAAGTGGCCATCCCACTTTTTGAAACCCTTTAAAACTTTTTGACAGGATGCTTTTAATGCATTCACCACATTTTACCTGTTGGCTTCAGGAAAGTGGAAAGGAGAGGCTTTTGTTAGGTTGTTAAGCAGTGCTTGGCTAATGTTACGGGCTCCTGGCCTCCAGGTCCCTCTGCTCATGTTCTCTTCCTGTTTCTCTGAAAGTTTTAAGTTGGGACAAGCTGCAGCTAGTCATGTTGGCAAAAATTAGTCCTCCTTGACCCTAGTTCCTCCTAGTCCTAGATTCAAGTGTTTGCTCCCTGCAGCCAAAATCTTTGCATCTTCCTGAAAGCAGGAGCTTGGGATACATCAGTCCCATGCAGGATAGGAAAATGCACTTTATTCCTCTGCCTCATGGCAAGGCTGAAAAAACAAAAAGAATAGTGGGCAGCTGTAGTATTAGCTGACAGCTGAAAGAGGCTTTGATAGCAGAAGTCCCCAGGGAAGACCAAAGAGGCTGCTGACAAAAGTCAGGAAGAGGCTCTCTCTACAGATTAAAAAGCAGAGGAATTATAAATAACATGCTGAAGTACACAGATAAAGTTACCCAAATTATTTTGACCATAAAGCCCAGGACAGTAAAGGCCCTTAATCTCTCATTAATCAACAAGAAGCTGGAAGAGGTCATACAATGAGCTCAGCTGCCAAAGCTGCTGTGCCCTTTTGCTCCGTTTAATTTAATTGTATTAGTCCTACCCGCAGCCTTTGTTCTTCTGCCCTGCTCAGGAAATCTGCTGCTGGGTTTGGCAGGGCTCACTCTGGTTCCACATGGCTGGTTTGTGGACAGCCAGGAGGGATAAGAGGGAGAGCAGGAAGGGGAAGAGGATGGGAAAAGGTCTCATGGGAGTGACCTGCTTGATGTACTTCATTTATCTTAATAGTGCCGCTGCATCCCTTCCTGGTGAGGCTTCCTCCTGATGAGCCAGACACACAGAACTGAATGCAAAAGGACTCTGGTTGATACCAGCAGAGATAGGAGTTCATGTTTCAATTTTAAAATAAAAAAACAGACGAGCAACCACGAGCCAGCTCTTGTTCAGCAGGTGCTACTAACCCAGAAAAGCATTCCTACTACCACCTCCCTTGGTTTCACTTCATCTCTCTTAAATGAGTCAACAAACAAATAAAAAAGGTGGTTTCCAGGACACAGGTGAGTTATGTGAAATTTCAGCTTTCTTCCCTGCTGAAGGATGAGATAGCAGAGCAGCTAAGTGGAGTGTGTACCTTCCTCACCTTTCCATAAATCAAGGAATGACAGTGCTTAATGTGTGGAAAAAGATGGAGCACTTACAGAAAGATGTGCTTAGAAAAAACGATTTTCAGATGACTTTGAATGCCTCAAGCTTGTCTGGGAAACACAGTTTTGAGTTCCATATTTTACTGGATTTCTCTGATTTCAGGAACCAGCCATGTAAAATTCCACAAATTTGCTTTATCAAGCCCAAGTTTTCTCAAATGTGTAAATTGTCAAAGTTCTCCTCTCCCTTTCAGAGTGGTGAATTAACAGTCCTATGCTTGCAGTGAGGTAAGCACAGGGCATTGTTTGCTTATAGTTTTACAGAGGGATCCTTCTGTCATTGCTTACTGTAATTTTTCTTGGATGTGAAGAGTAAAACATATTTACATTGGTATGTGGGATTCTGGACAACCTCAGGAAAAAGTAGGACTGGAAAGGAAGTTTTTCTGGCTGATGAAAAATTTTGAGATATGTTTTTTACGTATCCGAATGAAAGCTTGAAATATAGAAACCCCCAGAAAAAAAACAACCAAAAAAAAACCAACCAACCAAAACCCAACCAACCAACCAACCAACCAAACAAACAAACAAAAAAAACAACCTCCCACCCACATTTAGCCAGCTGCAGATACTTATTTTGGTTATTTTTATTATTTATTATTTGGTTATTTTAATTTTCTTAGTAAATTTACTTTATGTTGCCATGCAAAGTAGAAATTCTGGATGTTTTGGATAAAAATTCTTGTCCACAAATTTGATTTCAGTAGTTTGGGAACTGCTTGGCATATAATTTTAATTTAGAAAGTGGCAATCTGCTGCGCTAAAAATGAAAAGTAATGATCCAGTAAATGACTAATTTTGTGGTCTGAGTTAATTAGTGAAGCAGCTTGGTGGATAGAAGGCAGCAGGTCTAAATTACTGTGCTAAGTCCTTTTGCAGAAAGATATTATCTGGCTTTGTTGTTTTAATAATAATTAATGAGAATTAAAATATTCAGCTGGGATTTTTGCTGTTACTATTAGCGGGAATATGTGTGTATGTGTGTATATATATATATATTTATATTTGTTCTTTGATGCTTTTCTTGCTTGTTTGCATCTCAATCCTTGCCTGTCTTGCTCTGTGACTTAAATAATACTCCAGAAATTATTCAGACTGAGCCTTTGTCTAGCATGGAGGAAACTTGAGGCTTTTACAATCGGTGCTGCTGGTTATTCCATGAAAAACATACACCATAGCCTGACAAGGAAATCAGCAGTAAAAAACCAGGCAATTAGCAGTCTCTCATCAGCAGGCTCACAGGGAGCATCAGCTGAGGGCTCACAGCTCACTTTTACATCTTATTTTTGGCAGCACAGGTTGCTGGGAATGCAGGGATGGCACACTCACTTCCAAGTCTGCATGGATCTGCAAAACTTCAAATGCCTGGTGAAATCCAGGTATTACTTTGCTGAAGTCCAAAGTGCTTAAATTTTGATGCCTTCAAGGCACCATGCTGGTCACTTCATCTTGTGCCCTACATGACACCAGCTTTTGGTGCTCCTGCTGGGCATTTCCACCCCAAACCTGCTTCCTGTGGTTGGTTTTAAGCACATGTTTTAGGAAACCCTACAACTAAGTGGGGTCTCAAGATGGGGGAGACTTTTAATGAGCTGGTTTAATGGATGATTGGTCTCACTGTTAAAACAAGCTTCTCTCTTTGTTTTCAGCTTGACTTCCCTCAGTTTCAGTCTTCCACCCCTGGACTTTGCTCTACTGTATTTGTCAAAATTAAAGGCCTTTAGAGTGTGGAGTCTTCCCACATATCCTTAAAGACTAGGAGGAGTCATTTCCTAATCTTCTCTTTTAAGAGAACAGTGATAATTGAAGACTAATTACTGGCTCTATTGACTTTTCCATGTTTGTGTTTTTTAGATAAGTTGTAATTGTTCCTTTTTATCATTGTACAACTATAGTTAATAATTGCTATTCACCGTGCCTACATCCAAGGATGTGGCCTTACTTCTGTAAAAGATTCAATGTTTGGATCTTTGAGGGATAGTTGAAGTTGGTTTGGTAGTTGATAGTTGATATTGGTTTGGTTTTGGGCACTTTTGGAGAAAAGTAAGTGCATAAGTCAAAATGCTGTTTACCTTCTCAGGAGGTTTTGCAATTGTGTTTTTATTTTTAATGCCTTCTTTTCAAATGGTATAATCTCTCTTGTAGGTTTAGTTCTGCTTGTAGGCTGTATTCTACCATCCTAAATCATCTTGAGTACTTTCCTTAATTCATTTTATTTCAGTGAGAAATTTCAAGGAGTGAGATGATACTCAGATGAATGAAATTGGGGATTAGACAGGAATTGGATTCTAACAAGCAGATGCTGTGATTTCTTTGGGAAGATTTCTAACCTTCATTAAACCAAGAAAAGCTCTTTACCCCTGACACTTGGAGATTTAAAAGCGTTGTCTTATACCCTATTGTTAATAAAATGATAAACTATCTTGGTGGCAATAGCCATCTTTTGGTGAAATTTCAAACTGTGGTCGTATGCATAACCCTCCATGAAAGAATGTGAGTTCTTCTAATGCCTCATGTACTGTGACTTGAAGAGGAATTGTTCCTCATCCAAATGCCCAAGCCTTTGCAGGATGGAGGTATAATTATCTTGTTTATGGTATTTATCCAGTTACCTCTATTTTTTCTGTTTGCAGCATTTACGTTCCTACCTATGTTGGGCTGGTGGGAAGTCTCATCAACACCGTGATAGCAATGGTTTGGATCCCTTTGCAGACTAAACCTAAGTCAGACCATCACATGACAGAACAGAGTGAGTATTTTGTGTTTCTGATAAATAGTACATGAAAAAGGACAGGGGATTGACATGCTGCAAGAACTGCTGAAGTACCTTGGAGTTGCATTAAAGGGCGAAAAGGTCCCAGCCTTGAGATGCTGACACTTCAATTTCTAAGCTGTGCTTTCAGAAGAGTACTATTCTGAATATACTGATCACTGTGCCATGTAGAATTACAGTCTTTTAGCCCAGACTTGTGTCTCAGAAAAGGGGATTGTGGAGCCCTTTCTGGGGGTTAGTTTGGTCTGGCAGGGGAGGAAACCCCGCTGTCTCAGAGGGTTCCTCCACATGCAGACCTGGCACCAGCTCCCAACCTCCTGCCATCGGCACAAAGCTAGTGCAGCAGAGATGTGGGTTTTGAGTGGTGAAACTGAGCAGTGTCTCAGAGTTTCCTGCTTTCTACCCTTAACCTGTGTAAACAGAGTATTAACCCATATGTCATCTTCTGCAGGCACATCACGGTCTGGCAGCTTGTTTAGCATCACAGAAATCCTGCGCCTGATGAAGTTCCCGGGAGTAATGGAAGTTTTCATAGTCAAGGTCTTTGCTGGACTTCCCATAGGTAAATCTCACCCATTTCCCATGATTGCTGATGTGTTTCAAATAGGGTGACATACTCTGTAGGCCAGGCTTGTCTCAAATTACTGAAAGCACATTGCTTTTGATCACAAAGCAGTAAGGATTCACCTCCTAATTTGATATTGGATGCTTTCAGGTAGTCTCAGCTACACAGGGTCAAAACCCTGGGGCTTAATGTCCAACACACTACTTGTCATAACCTGCATCTGGGAGTTTTGGCAAATCACTTAATCTCTCCATCCCCCCACTGCAAATGTTTTTTCCTCTTGTCTGCCATTTCTTTTCAGGCTGTAAGCTCTTCAGAGCAGAAGACAATTGTTTGTCCTCCGCCAGAAAAATTAAGGTCCTTCCCGATTTTACTTAGCAATTATAAGGTGTATGTGTATCCTAACCTTTTTCCCAACAATTAAAAATTACTGATGAGGGGGTCAGGCTGCACACAGGAGACCCACAGCATGCTTCTTCCCTTGCACATTGATGTGGGTGCTTGTTCTTCTCTTCCTTATACATTCTGCTGGGGGTTTTCTTGTGTCGTGGTAGGAACTCGCTGATACCTCAAACCTTTTCCAAACCCATCTGTTTCCCTGCTTCTTCTGAGTCAGTTGCTGTCCTGGCGTGGTTCATATCTCACTATTTGCCTTACTATTTATTGCTGGCCACAATTTAATAATCTTCAGTTTTGCCTACCCTCTAACTTCTTTCCCCACACACTTGACTAGAGACAAGCTGCATGTCATCCTTGTCAGTGATGTGTAAGGACAGGGTGATGTTCTCTCCCCTTCCACACACAAAGCCTTCACAGCTCTTTTCCCAGTCAACCCAAAAAGTGCAGTTTCTCTTGATGATGACTTCAAGAACTGAGTTTTGTGCACATCATAACATGTGTATCATCCATCTGAACAAACTAAGGCACTTCCCTTCCAAACAGGGATCCTAAGAGGGGACTTAAGGCACCCTAGCTTTTAGACTTTGCATCTTTTTCCAATTCATTTTTTTCTGGAGAAGCCCTTGAAGTTTAAAGAACATGAAGCATGATTTAAAAATAAAATGCTAATTTGTAAACTATAAATTCAGTTTACAAATGAAAGTAAATTTGGCTGTGGAATGTGGCTGAATCAGAAGGAGATGGCATTCCTGGGCTTGGTCAGGCTCATCTGTTATTCCTTGCTATACCTCTGGGGGAATGAGTCCAACTGGAGTTGTACAATAACATGCAGGGAACTAAAGTATTTCTGATTTTTTTTTTTTTCCTTGTGTGTAGGTGGCACTGGCTGAAATCAGTAATGCCAGTTGGTCCTACCCCTGCCACTGGAGAGAGCATACAGTCTCAAACCACCACTGGCTTGACCTAACTGTGTGATTTTTTGGTTCTTAAGACAATAAACTTCTAAAACTGTACTCTAAAAAATGTATAAAATGACAGCATTTCACAGAATGAGACAGATGTTTTAAAGAGGGTTTTCTTAGCTGATTTTGACTCATTTATCATCTTAAAGTAGCATTAATTTCTCTGCTAAAAATGCCTGAGACTGCATCCATGTGAGCTTTCCACAGTAATTTCCTATGTGCTCTCTTTTTCCAAAGGCCAGGCAAAATGTACTTAGCTTTAGACATTCCTGCAGAAATGCAAATTCCTGCCTGTTACAGAATCCATTCTTCTTCCCCTATGCAAAGCAAAAATGCTCACTGAACCAAAATAAACATCCCCTGCCCAAAACTGCAAGGCAATTTCTAGGCAAAGAGGATGGAGACAGTGAAGCTGGGATTTAAGGCAGGCTAGTAGTCTGTCAGTGGATGTCTGGGAGTATTTCTGTAAGGGTGGGAGAAGGTTCACTCGAGGCATTCCCACTGTAGCAGCTGCACTACAATGAGGAGTGATTAAAATCCTGGTGACTTGTCTTTGCGGGTGTCTCTTCACTTCAGGTTACTGACCAGCTGATGGCAGCTGAAAGGGGACCTGGCCATCACTAATTCTCTGCAGCTCACAGCTGGAGGCCGAGCTCCTCATGTGCTCATTTACCTTTCATCTCCAGCCTGAAACCGTGTAATTAATTAGATTGCCCAAATTACAGACCGTTCTCTATTTACTTTGTAAACAAGTTTGTGATATACGGCAAAGAAAATCTTTTGTTCCTTATGGATCTCATTGTTGTCTAAAATTAGCCTGTTTGAGAGGGAAAGAACCTCCCCAGGAGGGCTGCAGGGCTGAAAACTCCTCCCTGTGTTGCATAAAAGCAGAGACCGGGGCTCTGTGCCTCTTGCAGGAAAGGAATTGCCAGGGATGAGACAGGCAGCAGACATATCCAGCACAGCAGAGTTACCTTCTCAGCTGACCTGGGAAAAGAGAGCCTCACTGCATTGTGCTAGATAAGAGACAGAAAGAAAAACAAGAGGATAAAAATATCAAACTTAACTCTCGTTGACAAGAAATCACCAGGGCCTTGAAAATACTGATAAATAGCTGCTTGTATGAATCTTTAGCTGCCTAATCCCTTTGGGAAATCTGGTTTCAGCATGATTGCTTTAGCACCTGCATCCCATTTTTTAAAGGGTTTTCTTTCACGTGTGGAGCAGTGTTTTGCAGTGAGCCTTAGGGCTCTGCATCCCGTCACATTTCCAGTCCAGCGTAGGAGGGCTATGTGAGCTCCCAGAGGCTGTGCTTGCCTTCTCATACCATCTTGCAGCAAGGATTGCTAAACTGGCCCTCCAAAACCACGGGCTGCTTTCAGACATGTCACTGATTTTCCTTGGTGCTTTTTGTCATCATTACTGCATCTTGCAAATCATTTCCCTGCTTTCTGCTGCATAACCCTTGTTACTCATCCCACTGATGTCAGCTTTTCTGAGGAGTTCACCCTTTTCTTAGAGATCCTCAAAAAAGGCGAAGTTTCTGAGGGTATTTTATGCCATTTTCCATTTTTTTTTTCACATTGAAAAACCTGTCAGCGTGGACTGAGGCTTACCATTATTTATATGGCTGCACTCAGCTGACCTGCAGCCTACCCAGCTGGGAACCTGCTGATATCTTTGTAAGAAATGCTTGTTCCAGTGAGCATAAACATCTTTTTTTCAGTTCAATCTGAGGCTCGCCTTGTGGGTTTCATCAAGAAATGTGTTACCAGTGGCAGAGACCACCTTAGCTGCTGAGAGAAGTGGGGCAAGGGGGTCTCCCTCCTCCAGGCAGCTTTAAGGGACCATGCAGGCACAGGGGGTGACACCCATCTGAAAATGAGAACTTTGCATCTCCAGGGGAGCCGTGCAATGTATAATTCTAATTAAAGAGCACAGCTTATTCCCCTGCTCCAAAATAGGGCAGCTTGTTTGGAGGAGAAAGATCCAAATCTGTCTTAACTTGATGAGGGACTTCAAAGGGGAGAGGAGCTGTAGAGGCTGGAGGGAAGTACCAGGAAGAAGCATCAGGTATGTAGGAAGGCTGAGCCCCTCCTAGGTGGTACCTGCAGTGGGGTGCAGGATGAAGAGTGAGCGCCCGCTTCGATCTCATCTTCCTACAAGTGAAACCAAGTGTGGTTTTTCTTTCATTTTGTCACGTGTGCTTTTTCTAAACATGTGCAACCCTGTTGCCTGATTTAGGTGTTGTGAGTAAATACTGGGATTTGCATGTTACCTTAAACTGGCTTGAGCTGAGAGGGATTTCAAAGTAACTGGATAACAATGGGGTACTCTCTGTGGAGGGGTGTGGCAAAGCCATAGATCTTTGTGAGCCACAGCTCCCAGACACCTTCTCCACATTGCTGGAGAGCAGAAGAGCAGGACACCCTTCCTGCCCCCCATCCCACTCTCCCAACTCCATGGATCCAGCTGGGGTGCAGCTACTCCTATTAAGGGGGAGGACGTGTCTTCAGTGGGATTCAGGAAGGCTTTTTTGGCAGGTCCTGGGATGGGAGGGCAGTGCTACCTCCAGGCAAAGGCTTGGGGTGCCTGGAGGGAGGTCCTGGCTGCTGCAGGTGCTGCACTGGTAGCACTGGGGTTGGGCTGCTGGATGCAGTGAAGCTGTTCTTGTTCATTAAGAAGCGAGTCCTCCACAGTGTTTGAACCAGCAATCTGGAATCACTCTCTTCATCCTTCCAGGAAAAGCTGGCAAATCCTCCCCATGCCATGTCACTTTGCCAGGCCACCAGCTGTCTTCTCAGTCCTCACACATTGCTTCTTGGATTCTGTTTTTTCTGGAAGGAGAGGAACACACACTTTTTACCCAGTCTTTATAACTCAGAGGATCCTACAAGGAGAGGCAGGACTGCTAAAATCTGGTCTTTTCTCTCCCAGAAGGATCAGTCTCTGACAGGTGCATCGTGGGGTTCTTCACATGCAGAGAGCCCCAGTTTCCTACAGTCTTGGTCCATCTCAGGTGCACACTAGGAGAAGCAGCAGACTCTTGAAGCGTACACCACACTTGAAGTGCAGTGTTTTGACATAATATTTTCAATTTGATGGCTCTCTCTGTAGGATGGAAGCATGTGCAAGCACACCTGTATTTGTGTGTGTTTGGTAGTGGGGAAATGCACACTATTGTATTTTCATTTGAGATTGAGTGGAGGTTCTCTATTACATTTCCCAGAAATTGCCTCCATTGAAAAGCAGACCTGGTCTGTGCCCTTTCTGTCCATACTTTCCTGACTGCTTGTGTTGATATCGCTATCAGTCCACACAAGAGATTTTTCACGTGACCCAGACATCGTTGCTGAGGTGTGCAGTGAAACCACTGCATTTTGGCTGATGTCACTGGGCTGTTACCCACAGTGAATATCTGAAGTCAGGCAAGAGAGGTGAGGAATCCAATCAGATTATTTTTATGGTTACAGTCTTGTCTGAACAAATGTTTTCTTGCTGTCTTAATGATTAGCCTGGCTTCAGTGATACAAATATTTACCAGTTTATAATTAACAGCTGAAACTACAGCCTACATAGTCACATTATTTAAAGATGAAAGTAAGGGGGATAAAAAAGTTAACATTTAAAGATTAAATTACTACAATGACTTTGAATGGGATTATACTCATGTTTATACCCAGTGCTGGCAAACCCAGGGAGAGCTACTGACTTGGACTGGTGGTGACTGGGAGCAGGGTTTGGGCTGTTACATGCAGTGCAAGTGTATTGATGTATTCTTTGCATTAACCCTCCTTCCAGGTTTGTTCATGATTATGTTTTCCATCATCTCTATGGATTTCTTTGGCTTGGAAGCAGTGGAGTCTGGATATCTGATGTCATATTTTGGTGTCCTTCAAATGGTAAGTGAGGTACAAGTTCCCCTCCTAGACAGATTAGCCACACTGCTACCTAATTCACTGCCTTCTGGACACATGCTCTTCCAAATCCAGGTGCATTACTGACAGGCCAATCCTAGCTCTGCCATACAGCATTTAGCTTCAAAAAGAGAAGTGATTCCAAATTTCTTCTTGGAAATTCCAAGTTCCTTGAAATGGGAAGAAATTGGAGCAAGGAATGTCCTGAAAGCCCTTTTCCCTCTTTGTGAATCTTTAAGCCATAGAGCTAAAATTTCCTTGGACTGATATATCCTAGGTTTTGTAACAAAACTTACATCAAAGCTAAAGTGCCTTGGCTGAAGTTTTTCCTGGTGCAGATTAGTTGATTTACATTAATATAGTAGCTCTCTGTACACTCAGGAAAGCAGACAATCTTACTGGTGTTTTCACTGAAGATGCTTTCAGTGTAGAAGAACTTGTTTCTGCTGCATGGAAACAAGTACAGCAAGCTTGTGATTCCCAAAAAAAGAAAAAAAAACAAACAAAACAAAGAACAGAAAGGTAGGTAGGTGATGGAACATGGTTAGGAGACTACCAAAATGGGTGAAAGGGGAAAGTCAGGTGAATTAGGCAGTAACAGGGTCAAAAATGTGCAGTGTTGTGTTATAGCAGAGTGTTCCTTTTGGAGGAAGAGGCTTAATGATTCTGCAGAAAGAGCAGCAGATGGTTAGAACCAAGCCCCAAGGTAGGAATGCAAGTTAAACAATATCCTGAAGGAGAGTGGTCTTGTTATTAAATCATGTTCATTTTCTGGGCATTTCCACAGAGTTCCTGTGGAATCTGGAGGAGCTTCTCATTTGGGGAATGGCAGGTGAAGTTGCTTCCTTTGTGATTTGGATTTGGCATGGTGTTGCCAGTCACTTGGGCTCTGGCCTGATCTCACCAAATCTGGGCATCTTGGTAGAGCAGCTGACAGGCATGGCTGTACATCAGCAGCTGGATTCTGCAGAGTAAACTGGCTGAGAAGCTGAGGAGATGGTGCCCTTGCCGTGTCTCTCCCGTGAGGGTGGCTTTGGACCAGTTGTCTCTTGGTCCTGTGAACATCTCCAACCAGCTGAATGCAGTCCCATTCAGCCTCTTTGGAAAGAAGACCAGTTTGCTGGTCCACAGGATGGAAACAGCATGAAAAGTGGGGTGATAGCAGCTGCTTTCCAAAGCAAGCTTCTGACCCATCAGAGGCTTTCCCTGTGTTAGCTTTGTATGCTGCCTCCTAGACCAGGATCTGCAGGAATCACTCAGGCTTTAGAGGGACCAAGTCAGTGTCCCATATCTTCCTCCCCATTTGAATGCAGAAGGACTCCCCACAGCTGGGCTTTTAACTTGAGACACACCAGTTAAACCCCAGTTACACAGGCAGAAATAGAATCTGGAGTTGCAGCATGGCTGTGGTGTGCTTGTTTAGGGTTGGGTAACGTGGGCAGCAGTAGCTGTTGTAAGGAGTGGCTTTGTGTTGCTAGATGGAGCCTGGACACTGCTGTTAGGTCTGGGATATCTGTCTTGAGGACACTACTGTTATGTCTGGAATATCTGTCTGCCTTCACTGCCATTGTTCCCCAAGTTAGTTTGGTTGAAACTGCTGTAGATAAGATTACCTCCCCTGCCCTGCTGGGGCACCCCACACAGAGACACAGCCCTGGAAGATATGGGTATTACAGCATGCACTCTGCTTCCTAATGGATGATCAGATGGCAGTGCAAACCAGGGACCTGACCCTTCCCAGAGTCACAGAGTTTCATCCCACAAAGGCCAATCATTCTCATTGTCACAATCCAACACAGCAGGGCCCTGCAGGCTCAGGTGCAGCATCTACTTTGCTGGGGAGTCTTTGCCTTGGGACATTTGACACAGAAACTGGCTTTTATCAGCCAGGCAGTTTTCTTTCATACATCCATGCAGTTTCTATCCATATTGCAATGCCTGTTCTACAGTGCATGGCTCTGGACATCAGAAATATAGGAGTGAAGTTGTCATGGGGCACAAACTTTTCTTCATACTGGTGTATTGAGGTTTGCTGTCAGAACACCAAAATGGAAAGAGGAAAAAACATTCAATTTTTAAAAAAATCACAAGACACCTGATTCTTGGTGACAGCAAAGCCATCTCACCTGAGAGCCTGCAAAGCACTGCTTTTTGCTTTGTCACTTCTTCTTTCCACTTCATCAGTGGCTGTTCCAAACTCTACTCTGGTTTATGCAGGACAAGATCCTCAACCGGATCAAATTAAACTCTCACTCTCTGGCTTTTAAATTATTTTAAAACATTAGAATTCATGTCTTTACTTTCAGGTATCTGTCTAGAATCACCCAAAGATATCTCTTGTGGATGGTGTCTGGGTTAATGTTTTATGGCTGCTTTCTGTTTGGGTTGTCTAGCAGCCAGGGAAGAGAAGTATGCTGGCTCTGTCCTTCTGAGCCCCAGAGCTGCTTGTGTTGCCTGATCGGGCATCTCAGATGCATTTGTTTCTGCTGTACAGTGAATTGATACTGCTGAGGTACAAATGCAGATTAAGGTGCAAGTGAATTCCACTAATCCAGATAGGTGAACAATGATTAATATCTGCTGACTGGCTTCCCCACTTCACTGAGTAAACGATAGCTTTATTCATGGGGAATATAATGTAATTTTCAGTGAATTTTATCAACCAGATACTCAGCTTTGATTTTTTTTTTTATTCTTTAGTTTGCCTGTCTGTAAATCATTGTGAGGATTTTCCCATCCTCTTGGACTTGCCCTGAGCCCTCCTGTTAGAGGAAACCTGTTTGCATCTCTTCCTGGACTTGAAAAAAGTAGTGTTTAAGGACTTTTATAGCTGGAAGGGGACATCAAAGAAATTAAGGGGGAAAGTATTTCTTTGTGTTATTGTAGTTTCTATTTTTTAAATTAAATATTCTCAAAATTTATATATTCCTCTTACAGAAGGCAATGTTGCAGCTCCCTTTCCCAGCCTGATCAGCAATCCCAGGATGACTCAAATAGTGATGATGTCTTCCTGCCTTCCTCTCCCACCCCAAGGATATTATGCTCCAATTGCTTAATCTAGTTTTTCAGCTTCCCAACCTCATTTGACCTGCTGCGGTGAGAAGTGGCCAATGCACTGTAAGAATCTGTTTTTCCTCACTCCTATCATTCAAGCCACCTGCAGAGTACCTAGAGAGGAGATTTTGAAAGGCTTTGAGCCAGGCCACCTAATTTTAAGTAGGCAACCCAGGTTCTTTGTCATTTCTATCTCAAACAGCCCTTTGCATGGGGAATCAGCATAGAAACACAGACCCTGCAGGAGGGGAGGTGTTTGCCCTCTTTGCAGATGGAGGCTGTTAGTTTAGACACACCACAAATGCAGGCATCACCTGAGGGATCCCATCCAGAGCTCCTCAGCCTCACCTCATCCTGCAGTGAGCATCATCTAACAGCAGGGGATACAGGAAGGTGTGGGGCAGGTTGAAATGCAGTGAGGGTGGGAGGGGGGCTCGTGTCTGGGTCAGGACACAGCCAGGCAAGGTCAGAAAAGGAGGTGTGGGAAGGCAGTGAGACAGCATTGAGACAAAGAACTGTCTGATGAGGAAAAAGACTTGTGGCTTAGAAAATGGTATTTGACCGAGGCTGGAATGGACTGATGGGGAAATGAAAATAGCACATGGGGGTAATTCAAGCAATCCAGGTCTCTGCAGGGATTCTTGAAGCACCCTGAAAGTGTGGGGCTGTCTGATGAGCTGAGACTGTGCCAGATGAAGAGAAGTCATGTGGGAGATAACAAAATGAGGAGAGGAAGGCAGAGAGCAGGAGAGCTGCCTCTGCACCAGGCAGCCTGCACTGCAGAGATTCCCTTGCTCATGATGTGCTTGAAGCATCTTTATCTGATCACTGCTAGGTCTCCAGGCAAGAGTTATAAAGCCCATCAGGGACACAATCCCTCTGTCCTCCAGGGCTGGGCTTCCAGAGTCCTCTCATCTGAGAAGCCATGCAAATGAAATTTCCCTCATAGTGAATGCCTGGCAGTGTGAAATGCCATTCAGTCTCCCTCCAGATAATAATTAATTTCATAATGGTTTAAAATAATTGAATTTTGACTAATGGGCAGAAATGAACCTAGACTCCTTTTTCTTTTTTTTTTTTGAGTTTGCAAGTGTGATAGCATGGAGACCTTCCAGGTGTAGTATGTCACTTGGAAAATTCTGCTGAAGGATCAGGCAAGTGATTTACCTGGAGTCCCTAGTTGATATCTCAAGTCACATCTGATGCTTAGATTTCAAACCACAGGAGGGGGTGGGGGAAACTTTCCTTAAAGAACTTTTTCTCAAAAAAAAAAAAAAAATATACCCAAAGCAAAATGCACGAAACAGAATTCTGGGTGGGACAAAAGGGTAGATATTTATTACCCTGAGGATCAAGAAATCATAAGACATCTGTTCTATTTACTGCATTTAAATTTATATTGTTATACAAACTCCACCTCCAGCTGTGCAGCTTCTGGAGGGACAAGTTGGTACGGAGTGATCCTGAGAAGATGAGAGAGATTCCTGGAGGAGAGATTTACATTGTGTATCATCTTATCACCAGTCTGTCCCTCTCGCTTTTTTTCTTCCCCTGCACAGCAAAAGAGATGATTAAAGAGCCGGGGATTTAATTACAGCCAGGTATGCCTAGGGGGAAAACCCACTTAGTGAAAGGACCTTGCAACAACAAACAGAAAGTTCTCCAGTTTCCTCGCTTTGAAGGATTTATATCTGTGGAGGGGGGTGGGTTGGAGGGGGAAAGAAAGCGATTAGGCTGGAGTTTGCAAAACACACCATCCTCTTCCCCCTGTCTGACAAAGTGCTGCCTTCAGCAGTTTGGTCCTCACCATCAGCCCTCCTTCCAGTCCCACCACCCTCCTGCTTCTCCACAGGACCTGAAGTACTCGAGTGATTTCAGGCATCGCTGTGTCAGTAAAACAGCATGGGATGTTTGTTTTATTTTTTTTCCCTTTTCCCCTAGCATGGGCTTTGCAGCACCTTCAGCTTATGCAGAACTGCCCCGTGGTCTGTGCTGACCCCCATGGTTGCCCCAGCAGGTCCCTCCCCAGCCAGCACTCTCCTGGGAACTGCCAGCCGGCACAATTTCAAAGGCGAGATATGGGTCCAGGGCGTGGGAGGCTGCTTCTGATGTGAATCATGCTATCTGTGCTAGGGATGGGGCCCTGCATCTTCTCTACGAGGCTATACCAGCTTATCTGGCCTGCTGTGTTTGCCTTCCGACCTTCTCACAGCTTTTCATTTCCGAGCTGTTGGGTGAAAGGGAGCTTATTTTGCTGCTTGGCTCTGTCAAACTTTCAGTAGGTACTGATGGAAGGATCTTCAGCAGCAGTGCCATGTCCTCTGAGTGCAGAGGACCAGCTGAGCATCTGCAGAACTCCTCTAAGCTCCACAGGTGAGGTCAGCTTCTTGCAGGTGCCAGTCAGCTCAGTAGCAGCTCTGTGCAGCAAGGTTGGTACTTCAAAAGTCTTCCAAAAACTGGCACCTTGGACTTTCAAATACAAACAGTCTTTTCCATCCTGCAAGGGGTTCCTGAAATTTGTTAGAGGTTAACAGTCAAATGGGTAATTGGCCCTTCTGAGCAAATGGGAGCTGCTGTTATCCCAGAAACCAAATGCAGTGATAGAGGCAAGAGAGTATTTTTCCATGTGATTTGCTGGACTAGTGTAACAAATCCCCAGCTTGGTGAATCCAAAAAATGATGAACAGAGATTTGGCTGTTCTTATGCATTTATTGGGAGACTTATTTGCCTTTAAAGAAGGAGAGGGGGGAGGAAAAAAAGATGAGTTGGTTTTTCCTGTGACATATGTACACAGCCACAGGCAGTGCCTGTTATTTCACTTGCAAACAATTTCCTCTCTCTTTTGTTTATTGATGGCAGAAGGCATTCCAGCCAGGTACACTGGCTCTTCCCCGACTTCAAAGGAGGTCAGGTTACAAAGGCAAGTAGCATCCAGGCAAAATGAAATGCAGGAGGGTAAGGCCCATCAAAGTCAATCTCAAGGGGAGTTTATGTGCAAGGAAAAAGCCCAGAACACACCAGTAAGAATAAAAATAAGGATAAATTCCATTTATCAGCTACCAGAGCTTGTCCATGGGAGTGGTGATGGCCAAGTCACCTGGGATGTCCCCGCTATCTCCTGGTAAACTGTGTCCAAAATCTTGCATGGGAGAGTGCACAGGAACCACCTTTCACCTTCCCAGATGTGCCTGTGCAGGTTGCTCATGCCAGCCCAGGGGCTCTGAGCTCAGGGAAAATTGCCGACTGGAAGTAATGGATTTTCAGGTCTGAATTCAGACTGGGAAGTGGGGTCAGAGTTACTGGTGGCTGGAAATACTATCTAGCACCTAAATCAAGGCTCTGTGTCCAAAATCAGGATGATGGGCCTTGCCTGCCTGGGACTGGCAGGCATTGCTGGATCAGCAGTGCCCGTGCTGGGGAGGAAGGCAGGCAGCCCACATAGCCCATGAGGGGACTGTACAACCTCAGGATTGCTGCCCAGCCCCAAGGGGAAAGCAGGTGACTTGGGCTCATTCTTGCCCTTGGAAATAGTCCCCTTGCCAAGCTGGTTGATTCAGCAATGATGTTTTACCTGGCGCTTTTATTGCCACAGCCCAAGTGGTGGGAAAGCCCACGGGGAATGCCAGCATTGGCACGAGGACCATCCCTCTGAGGACAGCTCATTCTGCACCTCTCCAGGTCCTGCCTGCTCAGAGCCTGTCTCTGCTGCGGTGGTGCCTGTTGCCTTCACTCACGGGCTCATGTGCAGTGATGGCAACGTTTTTGGGAATGCCACTCCCACGGTCATCAGACCAGGGATGTTGCTGATGATATACCCTAATGACTCAAGGAAGGGCAGGGCCTGGGCTGTGCCTGCACAGTGCATCCCAATAAAATATGCCATTCAAGTCTGGGCAAATTGGGAAATGTTTCCTTTCCTCCAATGGCTCAGCAGAGCCGAACTGGGGTTCAGGTGATGCCATCCTTGAGTGAATCCATGCCCTGTGACAAGGCTCAACCCCCATCCCATGTGACTCAGCACAGCCCCAGCTGTAGGAGGGACTGGGAAGTTGCAAAAAGTTAATGATGATTCTCCCATTTTGGAGCACTCAGCTTAATGGAGCGTCACTCAGTGGCTTCCCCACCCACCCCTGGAGTAGGAGCTGCTGGAGCTGGTATCAGCCTCTTCTCATGGCAGGGCTTTTGGTCAGGATGACTCAGGTCACCGTAGGCATTGTCCAGGCCTCGTGCCACAGCAGGTCCACCCAGAGGCCGCTTGACAGGTGACATGGCCAGGGAAAGACAGCAGAGCCTGTGCCAGTGTCATGTGGCAACTGGGCACACGTGAGCCAAGCTCTCCAGCCCCGGCCAAAGGCAGAGACAATGGCAAAAGAGAAGAGGCAGGAGCTAGAACGTCTTCTTGGTGTGATGTGCCCTCATGTCAAAAATCCTTTGTGCTCTGAAGCACAGTGAAGAGTTGAATTTCGATGGTTTTCCATTCAATTGTGTGCTGTTGGAAATACGTTAATTTTGTAGCTATCGTTCTTTATGTCAACTTCATTTTCACTCTATTGCTATTTGCCTTTTTTTTTTATTAGTTATTATAGATTAACATTTCCTTTCTGTTTAACAACTAACTTGCTTTCTCATTTATTTTGCACTCATTTCCTTGCAGCTGACTTTGGGTTTCTGCTGCAGGACTAACACAACAAGATTGAGTGTAGTGTAGTGTAGTATCATTCCTGCTCCAAGCAGACCACTGAAGTTTTCTCCAAGATGGACTGCCACAGAAACAAAGCCCACCAAAGACACCAAACAAAGCATTTTGAACTAGAGCTCCTCTTTCAAGTCAGAGGGTTTTTCATTTGGATCAAACAAAGCCTTTCACGCCAGGGAAAACTCAGTAGATTCCTGTCTCTTACCTGTATTGCAGCCAGTCAGACTTTTTAACCATGATTT
The DNA here is from genome assembly GCA_013397075.1 of Rhabdornis inornatus. Classification (NCBI taxonomy): domain Eukaryota; kingdom Metazoa; phylum Chordata; class Aves; order Passeriformes; family Rhabdornithidae; genus Rhabdornis; species Rhabdornis inornatus. The sequence continues at coordinate 1,020,794 of VWZS01008969.1, forward strand.
CTTCCTGCCTCTCTCCTCTCATGTCCACTTGGGCCAGGTTCACCTGAAGTATGGGAGATGCTGAACAGCTAAATAAAAGAGGGAATCCTTGCTCTGCAAAGTGCTGGAAAAGTCAAATAATTTCTCAGATTTTAATATTTTGCTCTTCTTTCCCTCTCCCTCCCCCCAGTTTTTGTATAAAATCTGTAGAACCAGTTCCCCACCCTTTACTGCTGCGACTGCATATTAGCATCTCCGTCATACTTGTTTCCCGCCTAAAAATTATGAACCACCCAATTTGAATATTTATAGTTTAAAATAATGGCAGGAGAAGGTACTACAGGCATTTTCCTCCTTTGCTTACAAACGTACAGTTTTTCTTTGAGAGGACTTGCCAAGAATGAAGACCGTAGTATTAAATGTATTTCACAAACACACATCCCATGTATTTCACGCATCACAAGTTGTATCTGCAAGCATTTTTGGAAAGTTTCAGTCACTGCTGCTGAGTAGGCAGTGATGGTAAACTCAGGCATGCACCCTCAGTAAAGCTTCCAGCTGATGGGATGGATCTCTCCCTAGAAGGCAGAACACTTGAAATAATGGATCCCGCCTTCCAGTCATTTACTGTGGCAGTGAGGTCCTTTTTTATCAAAGAAACGCTGATGGAAGAACCTGTTTGCTTGAAGAAAGTAGCAATTCCCTTTTGAGTTTGTTTAAATTATTATATTATATCGGGCTTAATGGTGCTTATGTGTTTCTTTGCCAGGTTGTCCAGGGTTTGGTGGTTGGGAAGCTCGCTAGTCACTGCACAGAGATGACCCTGCTCAGACTCAGTGTCTTCGTCTTTGCTGGCGTGGGCCTAGGCATGGTAAGGCGGGTGGGAAATCACCCAGAATGCCTTTAATAATGTCACAAACAATGACACAAGGTCTGTGACACCTGGCTGTGAGCTTTGCCCCTGGAAATGCCATCTCTGGCTCTCCTGGGGGGTCTTCAGGGCAGGGAGAACCAGCTCTCCTGGGCCTCTGCGCAAACAGAGCCGCGCTCAACGTCAGCATTGCGCCAAACCATGATAAAGAGCCATGTGAGTAATAGTTATGGGGATTAAAAAATATATTAATCTTGCACAGAAACTCGCTAAGTCCCTCCTGAGTCACCGGATTTGCACAGAGATCCTGGCCTGGTCTTGTCAGCGACTGCATTTCCTGGACTACCCAGAAAGTAAATGAAGATTACGGTGGGGAAAAACCATTGCAGTTGTATATTGCAGTGAGACAGCAGAGGTTGTGCACTCTCCTTCTGCAGCTTTATTTTTTTCTAATCCCCCAACATGAGAGTATTTGGGGAAGGAGGTAGCAAGGCAGTAATTTTGTTCCTCCATTTTGAGATAAGTGATGTTAGCTGTTGCTGGTTGTGTCCGCATGGGTGACGGCTGGTGCCAATCTCAAAGAGCAATTGGAAAGGTGAGTGGATGTAGGTAGCTCTGCTGGGAGCTGTGTTTGCCTAGATAAGCCATGTTCAGGGCACCGATAGCTCTGCCCAGGCCATGGGGATGGAGGAAAGACACTCACAGTCCCTGCCAGTGCAGTGGACCCAAAGGACAATGGAGCTGCATCAGCCTTTCAACATTCCCTGCAGGATTTGGCCTTGAGTCTTGCTGCCAGGACGCTGGTGCTCCCGCTGCTGCAGGTAGGATGACTGCCATTCCCACAACCATACCGCAGCCATGGGAAGGTCAGGCCAAGTCCTGGAGGGTGTTGAGGTTTGTGGTTCCCAGCTACATGGATGAGATGAGGCACCTACACACCTTAGCTAATCTGAGGCTAAATTGTGTCTGAGATGAGGCTGAGAAGGGAGGATGGGTGCAGACCAAAGGTTGGCTCTGCAGGTGGAGTGTGGTCCCTCTCCCTGGGGTTTTTGAGGCTCCCAGGGGTTCTGTCAGGTATAGAATGCTTGGGAAAGGTCTCTTCCAATTGGTGTCATGCTCTTTTGGCTGAAATCAATATGCCCCCTTAACATGGGACATCTGCACAGAGTTTGGTGCTCTTGAGCATGGCCTGGGAAGGACTTTGAAGGTCTCCCCATTGTTTTTTGGTCATGGGTGAGAGCAATTAGGTGACACCAAGGTGGACCTGGCCTGTCTGGAGAGACACCCCCAGCCAGGTGCAGGGCAGGTGCTGCTGGGACTGTGCTGTGCTGAAGCCCAGTCCCAAAACCATGAATTATATGGCTTTTGTGCACTGAGGTCTCTGACCTCCAGGGAAGGCTGGAGTCAGGTGGAGGTAGGAGAGAAAGCCTCGATGGCAGTGGAGGGGCACACAGGGCAGCACAGATGTTCCAGTGCAGGAAGCCTCACATTGGCTGCATAGGGAGGAGAACCAGGAGCCAGGAAGGAAAATCATCTTAGAGTTAGTAATTATGCCAAGCCCGGAGGGCTGTGGACATCCTGACAGCACGGGCCTAGGGACCAGGGTCAGCAGTGACTTTCCATGAGAACTATTCATAGGCAAATGCAGCTGTGATCCTCTTTGCCCAGGACTTTGCCTTGTTGAAAAGCGCTCTGTCCAAGTGGCTGCAAAGAAAACATCCTCTTCTGGGGTGGCTTTCTGTCTCAGTGGGGATGAGTACTGTCACAGCAGCAGCCCCAAATGCAGAAGTTATTGGGTGAAGCTTTTAATCCTTCACAGCTGCTGGTGGAGGAGCATCCTACCTCCTGTGCTCTTGTAGCATGTGGCCTCTAAATGCAGCAGTTCCCCTCCCCAAAGGATGGAAGTGAGGAGAAAGGCTAGCTGTTAATAAAAGACACTCCAGAACCCATCCTGATATCACGGGGAGGGGAGGTGGGCTGAAGTGTTTTTTGGAAGGCTGGCACAAGCAGCAGCAGACAGACAGACAGCACTGCAGCTGGGAAGAGGCCGCAGGATGTTCCCAGCAACAGGCAGCTGGAGAAGGGAAGGGGTGGGCTGGGAGCTCGGCAATAACACCTGGATAAAGGGAGGAGGGAAGAACTAGAGTCTGATCTGCAGATGTGAGCTGGGAGAGCGTGGGCAGGGCTGTAGGAGGGCTTGGCAGTTGCGATGGGGAAGTTTTTTCCCTTTGTCCGAAGGCATGGCTGTATCTCATCCTGCCTCACTGCCTGCATTTCCCAGGCATTTGTTTTTCAAGTTGTCTGCTGAGACTTCTGATTCTGCCTCTCACCTAAAAAATGCCTTCAGATCTGCTCACCTCATAAAAACTGCTCACTACCCAGCAGCTGAGGAGTAGCATGGACTGAGCTCTGCCTGGCTCAGTTCTCCCTCAGCCCCAGGGAAGTGAGGAGCCATTTCCCCTTGTTTTACAGGAGACACAGATATGCCTCTGCTCTTTTCTGCTCACTAGCTCCAGCCCATGAGAGAGTCTGTACAAAGCAGGAGGGATTAAAACTGATTTTTTTCTATGAGCTCCTCAATGTTGTCCTGCAATGACATTTGCCCTAGCAAGGACTTACTCTCCTTCCTTTTGTTTATGTACCAAATACCTGTTCCTCTGTCTTTGTTCTCTGGTTCCTTAGTCAGAAGTGCCTAGATCTTAACCAAAATGTAGGCAAAGAGCCCCTTTGAGGAGAAAAACCTTGCTGTGTGTGACTCTAGAGGGGAACTAGGAATAAACCTCAACATTTCCAAGTCATTAGTGAGCAATGTCTCTGGGCTTCTCCATCTTCTGTAGCCGAGAGGCAGGGACCAGATCTTAGGACAGAGAACTCCAGAGAATGAAACTTCTGGCTAAACCAGTGACAGAAATATTTCCCAGCCACAATAACATACCTTGAGACATGGGTTAGGGCAGGAGACTTGCAATAAAGGGGGAATTTCCTTTCCATGCCCCAGAGAAATCCATTCATTTGACCAGCAGGGCTTGTGAATGAGCTGGGAGCCACTTCAGCCCTACAGCTTAGGGAGCCTCACTGCTTTTGTTTCAGCATTAAACAGCTGGAGGGATGTCTCCGCTAAGGATATGTGCAATAACAAAATGATTACTCTCCCTAATTATGCTTGCTAATGTGCACTCATGGCCAGAAGACCTATTCCAGATTACTGAATTTGGTGAATTTATTAGCAGGGAAGCAGCAGAACAGGATTAGAAATCCCAAACGTACAGTGTTACATAATGCACCGTGCTCATTTATTTTGACAGGCTCGGTTTAGTTTTAATTATTTATGATAATGAACCAAAAAGCCTTCTCTAGGCTGTTTTGTATAAGTAATGGAAGCTTCCTGAAGTACACCACACACATCTGCTGTTCAACGTTTCCTCGGGAGTTGGACAGAAGACAGAAGGGGAAGAGTGCAGGGACGTCACTAATTCCCAGATGCTAAAAATACCCACAGCAGTGCCGGGGAAACGTGCTGCCAGATTGTAGGGTATCGTTTGTTCTGCATGCTTGGAATAATTCACTGCAGACAAATGGCAGGCTGTGAAAGACCCCACAATGGCCAAAGCCGCACCACCACAGATCATTTGTGGCTCCCACTATTTCCCTAAGTCATGGGTTTGACTCGTGGTTTTCTTCCAGGTTGTTTCTTGCCACAGAGTCACTGTTTGTGCTCTTGAGTGATCTGTGTTCTGTTGTGTCCTGTCCCTTAGGCCCTGATGAGGACCGTGTGGCACTACTGCATCATTGCGGTGCCACTGGTGTTTGCCTTCAGCATGCTGGCCACCATCACCGACAGCATCCTCACTAAGGCTGTGCCCTCCTCCGACACTGGTAAGACTCATCAAGAAAGGTCAGACTGCTATTTTCTCAGTTTTGAGTCCATTGGGCACTTCCCAGCTCCCATCACAGCTCTGGAGCACTGGGGCATCAGGAGCACTGCATGAACCCTCAGCTCTGGCTAGGCACACAATGGCTGTCAGCAGAGCAGATGAACGGGACTGGTGGGGCTGATACAGGATGGACTTGAACAACCTTGAGCAAGCACCCCACGACGCAGTGCTCCCAGTCCTGTGCTGCCTGCTGACATCCATAGTGGTGGGCACAGAAGGGGAAGCCTTTCTAAGCTCTCTTTTCCATGGAAAGCCAAAGTATATTTAAAAAAACCAAAAAACACTGCTCTTCCACCGCGGCAGTGTCAGAGGGCTGCTTGTTCACACCTTTTAACTTAGGGTATCTCAGGAAGGCATTCTGGATTACTCTTTGCAAACATGCTTTGACTGATGCAATAATTGCCCCCTCTCTCTGTTTTGGCCTTGTTTCAGTCAGAGTTCCTGCATTTCTCTGTGCAAGACAGCAGTGGTAGACACTTAAGTCTTCATACCTGGGGCTTTAGTTCTGTTGATGAAGGAAATATGCCTACATTATTGTCATAGGAGCCTGGCTGAGTTTGTGCAGGGATGGAGCTGGCTTAACCTGGTTTGATGTCTTTTGCTCAAGCCCTTTCAGCGTTTACTCCCAGAGCAGGTACCCAAGAGTGTCTCTGCTTTAGCTGAGGCTTTCTGGGATGCCAGTCTGCACCCTTCATCTTCCCTAGCAGCTGGCTGAGCAGATACCTCTGTGGAGACCCTATCAAGAATGGGAGCTGTAGTTTGCACAGCCCATTAATGAAGTTTATAAAGCACTTTTGAGATGTTTCTGGGTGAAGAGCTTTTCTGAAAATCACTTCAGTAGTTTATTTGTAGAGCTGACCCACTACATCCCCTACAAATGCTGGGAGCCTGTGATTTTCAAGTGGGATATTTCTACTTGCGAGGACCATTTATCCCCAGTCTTCACCTCCCTGGGAAGAGTCTCAGCCCCTCTGCTCAGCCAGGAAGAAAATTTGCTGCTTCATGACTTGGAGCAATGTTCATGTGAGGGAGAGCCAGGAGGGAAGGGCACCAAGTGGCTTTGGGACATACAACCAAGTTGGAATCCATCCATGCTTTTCTCAAAGGGGTTTTGTGAGGAAAACCAGAGCAGTGCTTAGCTTTTGGAGCCCAGAGGCAAGCTTTGGTTAGAGAGGAAAATGGGTTTAGTTGCCTCACCCTGCTCCCTGCTTGCCTATGTTGTTAGGCCCGCCCGTGCCTCGGCAGGAGGGATGGTCTCCCCATGGTGAGGCAGGATTGCAGGGATGGAGGATGGAGGCAGTGTGCAGAGCTGTTCAGACGCTCAGGAGCAGGTTGCAGGTCATCGGGGGATGCCATGGGCTACTGAGGGCTTTTGTCTGCCTGTCCATTCTGGGCTGGTGTCATGCCAAGTGCTACTGCAAGTGCAGAGTTACAGCTGGCTCAAAACTGGGCATTCAACAGTGCATTGTGGCACTGGGGGCAAACCTTTTCTCTCCCACTTCTCCCTGACCTTCACCTTTCAAACTGTGCTTTTTCCTCCCAATATTTCTGGGGGAAGAGGTACTAATGGTCCTGTGCTTGCTTTGGATGTAGCCGGGCAGGGGCCGGGGCTGAGGCAGGAATGCCTGACACAGCAGAGCTGGCAAGGCTGCCTTTCCACAGCAGCTGCAGCAGTGACTGTGTGGGTGTCTGCAGAGAAATGCAGCCATTAAAATGCCTGCCATCCATCCCTGGCCCTGGGTGGCACCCCACAAAGGCTGCTCCACCCATACAGCAGCCTAAAGCCTGCTCCTTCCTCTGCGAGCCCGAGACCGGCTCTGCAGACAGAGGTTTTTGGCGGCACATTAGAATCCCTTACTGAGAGCATGGAAATCTGGTTTTACGAAAAGCTTTGCTGTCGCTGTGTTGAAAGCCTCAGCACTCACTTGCAACAACTTTTAGCTAATGCAAGGAGATCACACGTTGAGAATTTGCCCTTGGAAGCATCACTTTTGAGCCTTGCTGCTGTCTTTTCCTGATGTTTTTATTCAACTTCTGGCCTGTAGAACCAATGGAGGTTTTTCTTTAGGTCAGGAAAAGGCTTTCTGAAGGAGTTTGGGCTGAGCTCAGGTGTCCATCTCAGCACGGGTGTTGCAGGAGTGTAGCCTCCCCGCCCTTGCTAGACACTGAGTCACCCGTCCTTGCATTTTAAATAGGCGTCTTAGAAAGGGAGCAGTGGGAGGCGGCAGGCACCATCCCTTGCACCCACCAGCCTGCTTTAGATCTGATCCAAGGTCACTTCCTTCCAGGGCTGACGGGTTTGGCGCTTGCTCTTCGCTTGCTCTCAAAGCTCAGGCTTTGCGCAGAAGCAAAGGTAGCAGAAATTATTTAATTAGTTTCCCTTTGATTTTTTTATTTTTCCTTCTCTTCATCTTCAAAGGCAGGAAGAGAAAATTCAGCTCCACTCACACGTGCTGCTCAGCTGGACGCGTGAGCTGGTGGGAGGGCAGCCCAGAGCCCAGGGCACTTGCGTTCACACAAGCACTCCTTGTCAAGCCTGGTCCTTCCCCAAGAATGGAGGTCTTGTTCCTGCACAGATGCCCCCCATTCCTGAGGGAGGGAGGCAGGAAGCCCAGCAGAGCTTCTGTGCGTAACGGGCCCACGTGTCCTGATCTTATTTGTGCGTCAGAACCTGAGGAGGAGACTGCAGCCAGGCAGGGCTCGGGGCATTAAACCCCCCAGCTTTGCTTGAGCGTTGCGGGTTCAAAGGCGGCCGCTGGTAAGAGTGACCTAGTGGTTAAACCAGATTGCCCCATGGGCGTGTGGCTGATCTGGGCCAGCAGCAACATCTGAGCGAGGCAACAGGATGTGAGCTGGAAAGGAGTCGCCCGTCTTGGAGAGCCGCCAGCACCTAGCCCTGAAACCTGCGGGAGCAGAGGAGATCTGGGATGGGAGGGGAGGATGGGCTCCCAGCCGGCACAGGTCATGCCCGGTATGGGAAAAAGGAACAGAAAAAACATGGAGAGGGAGAGGAAAGAGCAGGGAAGGTGCAGAAGGTGGGATAGCTATGACAAAGAAGGGGAGCATGTGCGTTGGCAGAGCTGCGCGAAGCAATGCAGGACATTTTCTGCTGACACGGTGACACCCAGTTAGAGGTCTTGCCTTAAATGAGATCTATCACATGTGTGGCTCTGCCACAGAGCCACGGCCACGCTGCAGAGCTGAGATTTACAATGTTCCAAAGCCTGAGGGCGTCTGACACGAGGGATCTAATTTAAGCCCATTAAACAGAAATTATCTTTCTCAGCAGCATGTTGGAGAAGTGAGAGGGAGAGCCCGGCCTTCTAAGACGATGGATTTCTGCTCCAGAAAAAGGAAAAAAAAAAAAAAAGGAAAGGGAAAAAGGTGCCTCCTCAATCATAAGAACCAGTTTGGCAATTGCACGTAGTAATTAGTTTAATTCAAATACCTAGAGGGGAAAAAATAATTGCAAAACCTGCCCAGAGAGTTAGGAGGTTGTGGGACGGATCCCATTGGCAAAGGGTCAAGGCAAGGTCCCACCCATCGCCTTTGTGTTCCCATGCGTGGGAGGAGCACTCGGCAGCGCTTCCCGGGAGATTTCCCTCTCCACATGGTTACACCCTTGGCTGGGGCTCATTGCACAAGTATTTTAAGCACGCTGATAAAAGCCCAGCAGTCGCTGCCCGGCATTACACGAACACCTGGCTGCCTGTTCTCTCTGAGAGCTGGGCATCATTTCCCCGTGACTGCCAACGTTAAATATCACACTCTTATTCCAAATTTCTTCTTGCATACAGGACAGCATTCTCCTCATTCTTGCCGGGTGTGTGGTGACAACACCTCAGCGTGTGTCTTAGTGGAAAACTGATGCCAGCAGCCCAAATAATCATACTGATAGTAAAAAAAAATTGCAAACATTATTTCAGAGCTGGGCACAAGTTTATTATATGCTGCCAGCTTGCTGTTCCTCTCAGTGTTGGGGGCTAATGATTTGCTAGCTGGCTGGGTATTTTCTGCTCCTCTGAACATGACAGCTGTCCTGAACAAAGACTGCAGGACAAAAGAGCATTCTGGGTGTGTGTGGGACAGCCTTGTGTCCCAGGGGATGTCCTGGCCATCCATCTGCACGTGGAAAAAAGCCTGGCCTTTGCCAAACTGGAGGTGCTTCCCGCTGGGTTCCTGTTAAGGATGCAAATGTGGGAGCTGCTGGAGGGGGAACCAGCCCAGCCAGGCGAAGGGCTCGCATATCCATCCGAATGGAACTATCCGCTCTTCTCGCAAAGCGGGGTGGGGGAATATCTCAAGGGGGTTCTGTCTTTATCTATGGGTTTGTTTATTTATTTATTCTTGAAGACCTAGTTAGGCCTAACCCTCTCACTCCTGCTAGAGAGCTGTTTTTGTGTTTCAGACTAGGAAATAAATGGCAGTAGTAGCTTGGGTGGAGCAGGGCCCACTCAGGTAATCAGGAGATTGGAAGAATCTGCGTGATTTGCTAGGAAGGTTCAAACATGGCCCTAGAAATTACCTCTCCATCCCTAATCCCATGCAGTAGTTACCAGCCCTGCCAGGTGTGATACTCAGCAGCACCTTCTGGTGCCAAAGCTTCCCTGGACCCTGAAGACAGCAGTGGTGAGCACCCACTTCACCTTTTGGGCAGTGCTGTGATTGCCCAGACCGCTCAGGGAAGAGCTGAGCTGGCTCCTGTTGGAAACTGGTCCCTGTTCCCTAACCAGAACAAACCCTAATTGGGCCGCTATAAATTAATGCAAGAAATTATTTGAAGTGATTTGCTAATTTGCTGCTGCAGGGGAGCAGCATCAGGGATGAAGGGGATCTTGTGTGCTTTTCTCTGCTTTTCCATGCCAGGACTTGTTCTCACCCTGTGTGTCTCTGCCATCTCTCCTAGGTGCCATGCTTGGGATTTGTGCCTCAGTGCAGCCCTTGACCCGGACAGTGGGTCCAACCATTGGTGGAGTTTTATATAAACAATTTGGAGTCTCCTCCTTCGGCTATTTACAGCTAGTGGTCAATTTAGGTTTGTTTGTTTACCTCTTGAAGAGTAAAATCCCACTGGGAGACATGAAAAGCCAATAATACAGTTGCAAGAAAGTAACCCCCATTTTTTTCCATAGAAACAAATTCTTGAGTTTTATTTTTGATTCCATAAGCCTAGAATAAAACGATTTGAACAATCCTTCCGTTTTGTCTACATTTTCATCTACACTAAGGGACAGATCAGTTTGCAAAGGTCTTGGAGCTGTGCTGGAGCAACTGGGGGCCATGGGACCCCTGGAGCTATCAGGTTCCTCCTATTCCCCCCCACAGCAGTGGCTGTCATGGCAGGCAACAGCCCCCAACCCTCAGCTGTTGTCAGGCAGCATTCCAGCTTGGATTCACTGAAACTGAAGGGATTAGGAGCCAGTGCCTTTGCTCTGGTTTGGCTTTTTATTTCAGCGCCCTGAAACGGTGCCAAGAAAAAATGGGGGGTAAAACACATCTGCTTTTGAGTGTTGTTTTGCCGTATTAAATGTATCTCCAGCATTCTCAGGTCAGAGGGGGCACTGAGGCCAAAGGCTTTCAAATGCTGTGGCCAGAGGTTTGCTGCATCCATTCTCAGTCATGTGCAACCCTGCCTGTGCACGAGCTGCCAGCAAGGAGGATGCAAAGCCCCACCGTACCAGGCTGCAGTACCAGAGCCTCCCCGCCGCTTCCAGAAACTGGGACAACCCTCCTTCCAGGGTTTTTCCCCTCCCTGTACTGAGTGTCTCTTGCTCTTACTACGGGCTTATTTAATTACATACTTTGCAACTTCCTCTAGTACAAAGTCTCCTGCAGGAATTGGGCTGATACTGGGGAGAGTACCTGCTGGAAATGACCGAGTTTGGAGCGAGTACTTTGCCCACTACGCTCACAGTCCTGACTGCCAGAGCTGAGTCGTATGCTGCAGCACTGCTCTCGAGGAAGCTCAGTTTAGTTAGTGAGAACTGAGCCTCACAAAAGAAAACTTCAGCACTTTTATCCAAAAAAATCAGCTGATTTTTTCTCCAAGCTTCTTGGTCCAGATCCTATAGGAAAAGAGCCTGCCTCCATTCTTCAGTTATTCTGGAGAAATTTAATTCTGTCTAGAGACTGCAGAGCTGAACGAAGAGAGGAGAGCGAGTTCAGCTTGCTTTCCTACAAAGCTGAAGAATCCATGTAGCATTGGCGCTCTTATTCCAAAACCAAGAATCCAGTTTTGTGCCTTAGCACAGCACTAAGCTATGGGGGCTAGGGGAGGACGAAAAGAATAGCATTTTCCCGTGGCAGGGTGCTCATGCAACTTCTGCTGCTGCCATTACTCAATTTTATGGGAAAGAGCTTCTAGAGGAGCACTTCTACAAGCTATGGTAGGCTTTTCTATCTCCACCACTGACCAGAACTGAACCTCAACACATTCTCCCTCCCTGGTCAGGAGACAAGGTCAAACACAAACAGATTATCTGGGCTTTCTTCACCTCCCACTGCCCAGTCCAGGGCACCAAAACGCCAAGCCTTACCCACTCTTTTTATGCCACTTCATCACTGCTGTATCCACAGATATGCCTCAACAAAAGTTACTGCAGCCTAGAGTACAGTAATAAAAACTGAACATTTCAAGTAATTTATTTGGAATGGACACATTAATGCAAAAGCAATATTAAGACCAGTAACTGCTGAAAGACATTCAACAAAATAAATACAAATATAGATACTAGAAATAATTTAAACTGTGTTTAACACCACCAGTCAGTATTGAATCTTCCTTGCATCTCATAAATAGAAGATAACAGTTCACAAAGCTGTGCCACTCAAAACACGTGGACGCTTTGCTAGAAGTCCTGTACGAAAGTCTTTGGTTTTTCTTTATGCATCTCAGGCAAAGCTCAGGGCTCTTTGCTCAGCAGCCTCAACAGGCTTGGAGAAAACCAAGCTGCTTCCAGCTCTCTTCTTTGCTTTCCTTCATTGGTACCCTGTCCCATTTCAGTCCAAGACACTCGATCTGGTTTATCATCCAGTGGTATGCTCTAGAAGGTAGCAAGAGGACGTGGGTTAGTTAAACAAGCAGCAGAACAAGGCACAGGAAGAAAAAATGGGGGGTTTTAAAGGGGGAGTAAGCATTTATTTTCACAGATTTTTTTTTTAGTAGATTCTGTGAGGAAAGCACTGCTTAGTACTATTTCTTATTCCCCGCCACCCCACGTGTCGTGCTCTCAGCACACTGAGAGCCCGGCTCCCAGCAGAAATTCCCTGCGGTGCACCGGAGAAGGGGCCGAGCCCCGTGCGATGGCTCGGGCAGGGCAGGGCAGCACGGCGCGGTGTCGGGGCGCGGTGTCGGGGCTCGGTGTCGGGGATGGCCGGGAAGCTCCGCGGGGCCGAGCGGGTCCCTCCGGACAGGAGTCCCCCCGCCCGTCCGGCTGCCCGAAGCCGGCGCCGGGGAGTAAGATAATCTAAAAAGATGAAGCGAGAAGCCCGCGAAGTGCGGCGGCAGCAGCGCCGAGGGGCCGGGAGGGCTCACCTGGGGCCGGGCCGGCCGGGCGGGCGGAGGAGGCTCAGGGCGCCCGGGCCAGCCGCCGCTCCTGGGTGCCCGCCGCCTGCTCCATCTCCTGGCGGCTCTTGAAGTCCTGGATGGCCCGCTTGTTCTGAAAGTCGATGAGGGCCATGGTGATGGAGGCGTTCCAGCAGCTCTGGTCCGGACACCGAAAGTCAATCTCCTTGCGGTCTTTGGTGACGATAGTGAAGTAGATGTACTTGCCCGTGCGCTCCACGCAGTCCACCTTGAGGATGGAGCCGAAGCCCAGCTCCTTGCCCTTGGCCCGCTTGTGCCCGTCGGGGAAAAGACTGAGGCTGTCCTTGGTCAGCACCACCAGCTTCTTCTTCCACAGCTGGAAGAGGCTGTCGCTCCGCTTCTCCAGCTCGCCCTCGCGGATCACCTCGGCTTGCATCTTCATCCTCGCTCCCCGGCGATGGCTCCGGCTCTTACTCCGACTGCTGCTCGGGCGGTGATGACCGAGCCCTGCTGCGATGGGAACAATTTATTGCAATGAATCAGCGCCGGGCGCCTTCCGGTGCCTCCCCCGGGGAGCCCGGCCCGCCGCCCCATCCCGCCCCGCCTCCCGCCCGGCCCCCCGGGCCGCGCTCCCCGCCTGTGCCCGCGGGGCTGCGCGCACGGCCTGCCGGGGGGGTCCCGGGACAACGGGGGGGTCCTGGAGCCTGCCCCGCTTCTGGGGAGTGGGTGCCTCCCCCACGGGCTGCCTCGCCGAGGGCTTCGAGTCTGCTGCTGCTGTATGAGGGGACCCCAAGCCTGTCTGTCCACTCCCCTTCCCACCCATGTTTCTTCTGTCCGTCAAGGATAGCTCCCCAGCGCTGAGGATGGTGCCACTGTGATCTGAGACAGCCCCTCTGAACACTCCCTGCCACTCCTCAGATCCCTCATGGGGTACAGGATGCTCCTAGCACTGTTCCTAGGGGCCTGGATCTGGGCATCTTCACAGCATTGCGTCTGCCCTGGCATCATCTCTATCTGGGCAGAGGGGTCTGAGCCAAGCCTGTGGTGGGTTTCTGCCATCTCCCATGGACATCTGGTCTGAGTTCAGCCCCTGGTCACCCCAAGACACTCAGCCAGGGCCTGACCAAGCCCAGCAGCTTCATTTGAGACCCTGCATCCCACTGGCTCTGCACATCACCCCTTCCTTCATCCTTTCCTGAGGGCAACCCACCTCTCCAGTTTTACAATCACTGGGTTTATCCCATTTTCTCCCCCCTAGCCCATTCCCTCCTTCTGGGAAGGCAGCACAGTTAGAGCCTGGGCAGCGCCCAGCGCCATGGGGAAGTCAGGAAAGGCTGTGGCAGCTGGAGGTGATATTTAGGAGGCACGTGTGAGCCTTCCTCTTGGACACCTTTCATTTTGTCATTCCTTTACGATAGTTGACACAGGGCTGATCCAGCTTCCCAGCCATTGCCTTGATGCTGCAGCCAAGGGCAGGGCTGTGCGTAATGAGCTTGTTCACGCTGTTTCTCCAGCAGTATTTGCTCAGGTATGTACCATGGGCAGCATCACCCTTTGGACTTTGAGCCTTGCTCTCCTCCATCGCCCTCCTGGGATGACCGGCGCCTCTATCGGTGTTTGCAAGCCGAACCCCAGAGGTGAGCTTATAGAGCAAGGCTTGGCCCCTTTGAAGAGGTTGGCAGCGTTCCCAGGGATATCGGCGGGGTCAGAAGCCCATTTCCCGGGAACAAATCAGAGCTAGATCCAAACCCATTTCCGCTGCAAATTACTCATCTGCCGGAGTATAGGGCCATGCTTTGACAATTCACTGCAGTGTGCACATCTGTGGGGAGGGTCAGAAAAAAGGTGGGGGCTGTGTGGTGCTCCCGGGGTTGATGAATGAGCCAGGAATGGTTTGACTGAGCTTTTCAGGGAGGGATGGGCTGGGAATCGCTCTGGGAAGACCACGATGGCCATCACTGCTTGTGGGGTAGGGCAGAGGCTGCAGAGCATGTGTGGAGCTGTGCCCTGGCATGTGAAGGGGCTGCAGGCTTTTCCCTGAGAGCCAACACTCTATCCCACTTTTCAGTGTGATTTATTTTGTTTCAGTAAGGGGAACAGCCCAGACTGATTTACAATTAGGCTGTGCATCTACATTTTCATGGTCTGCTCTGTGAAATCACTTTCTGACCAAAAGGCCCTGTAAAAATAAGGGAGCTGGAGCCAACCAGAAGCAGAGATGGATATTAAGCAGAAATCAAGGATATTTTCAATTTGGCCCAAAAATGAAAGAGGGAATGGTCTTTGTGTACAGGAAATGGGATGCCACTTCAAAAAGAGAAAAAAACAAAAACCCAGGCAGCAAGTCAGGAGCACACAAGGAACATCTGGAGGAAGGCTTCTGGTGTGGAAAGGCTGCAGGATTTGGCATGTTTGTGCACACCTTGCTTCAAAAGTTCCAGTAAGAGAACTTGAATTTTCTTTTAAATGAAACTTGTATCTGTAGATGCCGAGTCAGCAGACCACTTTGGTCTCTGTCTTTCTGCTTTTGCTTTCATCTGGGTGATTTTTCTTGTGCATTTATCCATCATTTTGAAATATTCAAAGCCTCCCCCAGCTGTCACCTCAGTAAACTTGCCTTAATGCTGGCCAAAATAGAAAACTGCTAGGAAAAAAAAAAAGGGAAAAAAGTGGAAACAGTGGAAAAAGGTAGGTTCTTGGTGAACAGAGAGCCTAGTTTTGAGTTTTGAACATATGTCCATTGTACAAAGGCTCCACTTTTCTACCTAAGATGGGTTAGTTAAGTGGATAAAAGAAAACAAGAAAGTCCAGTACATTAAAGTACCATAGGGTCTCTGCCATTGTGACCGTGCAGAAATTCCGTAAAGTAGGTTTTAAAATTTAATTACATTTACTGAGACAGAAAGCAAATGTGACCGTAGCTGAATCCAAAATGGGCAGCAGAGCCAAATCACAAGTGATCTCCTACAGGAGCATTTCTCGGGAAGGAATGGAGAGCTGCAAGGAGCTCAGAGCATTCTGGTCCAGGAAACGTGGCAATTACTTACAGCCCTAATCCTAGTGCATGCCATGGCAGCTGGTCACTGCTTATACAAGTCTATAGTGTTAGTTTTGCCTGAGGAAAGTAAAAATACTTATATTGCTCTATTTTTTTAACAATAAGGGTTAATAACTTAGGTGGAGAGCTGACAGCAGGGTGCTGGTTTCATCTCAGCAGCTGGGGAGAGGGGTAAGAGATGTGATGCAGCCCTGCATTGTACCCTGGCACCAAAGCCAGGGACAAGTGTCACAGGTTGGTGTGAGTACGTGTAGGTAGTGGATGGCTTTGATAATTAAGGGCCATGGCCAGGCTGCAGCTGATGGGAGCTTTGGGTGATTGCAGCTCAGGTGCTGCTGCTGTCTCTGTCCAGGCTGGGGCTGGCAGCTGGGAGGAGCCTGTCGCTCCCTTTAGTTTGGGTTTAGTTGTTTAGTTGTGTTACTGGTGAGAGAAAGAGAACAGATTTTTTCCTTGCAGCCCAGCACATCACCATGGCTGTGGCTCGAGAGGGTGGGAGCTCCCAAACACAGCTACCACGGCTGCCTTTGATATAAAGGCATTAGGCACTGACCCTTCCTTGCCACCCAAATACATGACATCTCCAGGAATCTCAAAATTTAGGGATTTGTCTCTGCTCTTAGATAGAGGGGAGAAATAACACAGTGGGGAGTGTGAACCAGAGGACGATGATGGGAAGTAGACTGACATTCAGTCACAGGAGCCTTGTCCCACATAGCCATCTCCCTCTTCCCACACTCGCCAGGCATGCTGGCACCACCCTCTGCTTTGCCGCAGAGCAATTTCCAATCTACAAGGGGCATTTTTAAAAGCCTAAATGGCAGTTTGGCACAGAAGTGTGGCTTCATCCCCCTCCCAGGAGAAGGGAACAGCATTTGGCTTCTGAGAGGGGATGCTTGTACACACGTGTGTTGTGTCTAGGGATTTTTTATGGGTGTGGGATGTGATGGCCACGCTCAGCCTCGATGGATGGGCTGGTGGTGCCAGCTCTTGCAGGCTGCATTGATAGCTGTGCCATGACACATGTCTCTGGAGTGAGTGCTCGCTCCAGAGGAGGGATTTGATCATCGTTTCCGAGTATGAGGCGTGGTGTATCCTGCTGCTGGCAACATCGGGTTGCCTTAGCTACGTGAGTCATGGTAACAAAGCACGGCAGCCATGCAGGCACTGCCAGGAGCAGCCCATGCTTTAAGGTCAAGGATGAGAACGGATAGGGATCACACCAAGGAAAAATGCCCCCCAAAAATGGGGGGTTTCTCAATTTAACTCCACAGGCAGCTCTCCCCAAGTGCCCATCAGCAGGACCTACTGCCCTTTTTGTGGGATTTAGCCATGCGTTTATTCCACCAAGGTTTCCAGCTGGCCCCAACATCGCATCTCCCTCCCAAAAGATGCAGGAGCTCCTGCTGCAGCTATTAGCCATTATAGGGCTGCACTTCTGCAGCTGTCTTGGGCTTATTCCCATTGTCCCTCTATAATCCTGGAGCTGTGCATCTCCTCTCCCAGGGGTCTGTCCCTGGAGAAGGACCTCTAATTTTGCCAGCATTAATGCAGGCTTCTTAGCAGCGGAGGGAAGTGGAGACTGAAGGCTGTAAAATTGCTTTTATTATAATGATTTCAACATGACATCTGTAGGGGAAAAAGCTGGTTTACAGGACTGATATTTTAATCCTGGCAGCTGAAGTCGATTAGTAACAGAGAAACATATGGTCTCGCATTGTAAATTGCTGCCCTCCATGTTTATATTAGGGCGTAGCTGTATCCACAGGCACTTTTAGCTGGAGCTCAGTATAGTGACCACTGGGTATCCTAGGAAACTTGTACTCAAAAAACCCTAAATAGCTGTAAACTAAAACTGTGGGTTGTTACTGGGGAAGGTCTGTATGAGCAAAGCTTTTCATGTTTTCCCCATTTTATTCCATTTTTTCACATCTTTATACTCCTTAAAATGTTTGGGGGTTTGTGTTTTTTTTTCAGACTGATCCAGAGTATTTTCTGGGAAGTTTTTGGCTATAGTTCCTTATTATTCTCTTCTTTCAGAAATGTCCTGGGACAAATTGGTGCCATTGGGTCCCTCCAAACTCCACTGGTGGGCTGGTGGATGCCAGTCCCTCTGTGGGCAGGACCTCCTGGAGTGGTGTGGAGCACATCAGGGCTAGCTGCCCATAATGGCGATGCCCTGGGAGGGGCTCAGTCTCCTTTGGGGATGTTCAGGTCTTTCCATGAACACAGGGGGAGCTTGGGTACGTTTCTCCAAGATGGCCAAGCTCAGGTGAAGAAGCTCTTCTCCTAGGGGCAGTGCACTTGGAAAGGTCTCAGACAGGGGGATCAATTCAGGCCACCAAGGCTGTTTGTTAGGTGGTTATGGTAGATGATAAGCAGCAAGGCTGGAGCTTTTGGGTTAATTTAAATAAGGGCATCAGAGGAAGCATCTTTGCTCAATCTGTGAGATCTCTTTTTTTGTACCATACGCAAGCCATGGATTAATCAGCAATAGCACGTAGCCCAGCTTGCTCAATTTACTAATATTTATCTGACTAAGACTCTTTTTTCCTGAGAAGCTTGAAATGTCTCATCCCACTGAGTCAGTGTGTTACCATTACATGTTGTAAACTGCTGCAGACAGTCATGGAGCAGTTGTGAGGGGCTGGGAAGAAAAGATGCCATTTCCTGTCAGCCGGTCCTTGGCTGTGCTCTGCAGCAGACAGCCAAATAAGGGTGGGAATGTGCCAAATCAAACCTGCTTAGGAGGGCTCCAGGCACTTAAGCCCCATACTGGGATTGAAAACCGGGGGGAGAGAGGCTGTTTTGCTCTGCCTCTTCCCAGCAGCCTGGGCATGACTGTGTGTGTAGTGTGTTCCCTACTCTAGGATGCTGTGTAGGTGTGTAGTTTGGTTATTAATGTAAAAGCGGAAAAAGAAGTCTTGTGTTATCTGGTCTTTTGAGCTGTGAGTGTCTCTCCTAATGCACGTATCTGTGAGCATCTTGGCCCAATTTCAAGCCCATTTGGCAGAAATACAACTGGTAAAAAGTTGCTGCAAGATCCCTGCGTAGCTTGGCCTGGCGCGGAGGAGCTGGATGCATCTTCGTGCAGCTGAGGAAGGTGTTGACCCCACAGTTTGGTCCAGGACTGTTGAGACGCTGGTGGACCTTGATACAGGCTGTTGTCACAATTATCTTCACAAAGCAGCTTGCTGAGCATCATGGGGAATCCATGAATACCTGAGATGTCAGTGGGAGGGACAGAGCCCCATTGCAGGGCTGCCATATGGTGACTCAGTACTTCCCTTTCTGCCAAGGGAATGGAAAGCCCAGCCAGTGGCTTGCCAAGCACTGCCCTGAACTATGAGGTTATTTACTGACCCCTCTGAATGCTGTCAACATTTTCCCATGTCCAGTGAGCTCCATGTCCAGGAGATTGTTTAGGCTACAGCTCACAGCTTTAAAATGATGAGACATTCCCCCACTGAAGTATTCAACTTCTCATACTAAATCTGTTGGGACAAATATTTGGGATATCTTTATTTTCAGCAGCATTAATAAATGTCTGGGACCTCAGCCTGGGCTGACATTGGTGAGCTCTTTGCATAGGAAGTCCCTAGTGGTTTCAGCTCACGCCATTCAGCCTGACACTGCCTGCCTGCTGCCAGCCAGTCTTTTATTACCCTGCTGTGCTTTTACTGGAGATTGTAAAGGGCCCAGCTTTGCAGAAATATGCTGGCATTGCATACTGAAGGTCACTGCTCCACATTACCTGTACTTTCGAAATCTGCAAAGATCTGGGAAGCGGCTTTAACCATCTTTGTTCCATCTTTATCCCTGTGTGGAGACCGTGGCAGGTCCAGTGCTGACAAGTGCTAGGATGTCCTGTTTCACACAGGTGTCAGTGTGACCTCTGTCCTGACTTGGTTGTCCTGACAGCACAGGATTGAGCTCCCTGCTGGGCACATCCTCCTGCCCCGCATTCTGAATTTTGCCTGTTTTTTTTTTCTTAACAGTGTATAAACTTTTAGAGTAAACACTGAAAAGGATCACAGGACTGCCTAACCACAACATCAGCAAACTTTAGGGAGTTGGGGGGACTATAAGGTCATGGTATTATTATCCAGCTTTGGGATGTTTCCTGTCTCCAGGAGGGCTGGGAAGACATAAAAAAGGAACTCCTCCAGTGCATCATTCCCAGAAGTGGTCAGGGCCAGGCTGCGGGAAGTAGCAGGAGGCGAAAGAGCATCCTTTTCCTCCGGGACAGCTGGGGTGTGTGTGGCAGGCCAGGTGGTAGAGCTGATACTGTGTTTCACCTTGTGCTTTGGCTGCCAATTTTTCTTCCTGAAGCCGGGACACTGCGCTGTGGCAGGTGTGAAGGGAAGCAGTTAGATGAGGGTTTAGGATGTTTTTTTCTGTCTGTCCTCTCCTGAGGCTTTTACCTCCTTGCCAGTGTTTCCACTGCTGTGACCTTTACCTGCTACCACTACCCTGCTGCTCCCCCACTAAACCTGTGCCCACGGCCAGGTTTCTGCTGGTGCAGCCAGTGGGAGCTGAGGATGCTCTTTTGCCTGGCTGGCAGTGCTCAGGAAGGCTGGAGGGAAGCAGGTGTCTCATATGGTGGATTAAAATGAAAAATACTCTCTAGGCATCAGATTCAGGTCCTTCAGTGACATATGAAAACATGGAGGAGAAAAAAATCCTAAAAACATTGGATAAAATGAAGAATGGAAATCAGCAATGTGTATTTTTCCAGTTGTGATTGATTTTCCTAGACGTCACCTGTCGCTGATTTGTCTCCCCGCTCCTACCACCAAATGAAAAAGTTTAGGGTGAGTTCAGTAGTCCTGAGCTGTGGATGTCAGTGTTTATAAACTCCATGTGCCTCCTAATTTGTACCTGTCCTTTGCCTGGTGGCTCGTGTAGTGGGGGATAGCAGGAGTCCACTTGCTCCTCGAGTTAATATTTGCTAATGGGGCTAAAATGTAAAAGTCAAACTTTGTTCTTTCCTGCCGGTTACTCAGGCCATCTCATACTCAAACACCTGGCCCCACCTGGGCAAATATTTGCAATGAGTAGCTCAGGGCATGTCCCACCAGGCTGAGAGCTGGGGCTGGGCAAGCATCATGATGCTGTTATTCTCCTGCTGGTGGTCCCTGTGCCACTTGGCTGAGCCAGGAGGTGTGAAAGGGAAATCCTAAGCCAAAAAAAGCTGAGGGTTTGATTTCTTTTTTTTTCTGCTCTGTTAGATAAACTACAATTTGGTGGCAGGGAGAAATGGGTTTGAAGAAACACCTGTGTGTTTTGTGAGGGAGTGAAAAGCCAGTGTTTTAGGAGATGGGTTTGAGCCTGGTGGCCTGGTGGCCCTGGGCAGTGTGGGAGCCCAGCAACTGCAGCCTTTATGAGTGGAAAAAAGATGAAGTGAGAAAGTTTGTGATAAAGCAGGGAGGCAGTTAAGAGGAGGAAATGAGGGTGCTTGGCATGTAACCTTGGCCAGGCTCTGCTCCCCCGGGACGAGCCAAAAATAGATTTCCCTGGAGGCAGGGCAGCCCAGGTTAAAGCCCCTGAGTGATGAGCCAGGGAGATGCAGCCATGGCACAGATGATCAGGGAGGAGCAGGACAGAGATGTTATGCTCAGCCAAGGGCATCCTGCTGCTTTATTTGGGGCAATTTTGTTCCCCCTTCCCAGGGGTTTCCCCTGGAACCTGGCTCCCATCCTTTCCCCTTTGCACATCCTCTGTCAGCTCGGTGGGGCTCCATCCCAGCCTCTGGTACAGCTGCAGGGGTGGGGAGGAAGTTATTTGCACTGATCTGAAAACTCAGGACCTCTCTAACACTGATAATACTGTGACAGCTTAAAACACAGAAACCCCTTTTCTGTGGGATAATCGCTGAGAGCTGGCTGGGACAAATATCACAAAATCTTAGCTATTAATCCCAAATTACTGGTATCCTTTAGAAGAGGGATCTTTTCATCAGCCAAGGACAGCTGGCACCGGCTGGCATTTACCACCCAGAATGGGTTTATCAGAGCTTCTCTGGAGGTGTTGTAACCATGGTTGCTACAGCAAGGATAAACTGCTTTAAATTCCTTGTTTCCTCAATCCATTTATCGGCTATCGGACTTTTGTAGTGTGGAGTCCCGCTGGCCTTTGGAGCCCGGAAATGACCTCCAAAGGGAGCAAAATTAGTGAAATGGCTTGGCAGACAGCCAAGATGACTAAGTCATTATTCCAGCCCTACTGGAGCAGGAGTCAGGCATGGAACCGGACACATTTCCCATAATTGGAAACCCCTGGTCAGAACTGCGGGATCCGTGGCTGCGGCAAAAGCTGTCATGGGCTGTGAGAGGCCATGGGCAGGGCACTCCGGAAGGGAGATGCATGTCCATGGCTGTACCTCTTTGCAAGAGGAGTAACCAAAGGACACAAATAGCAAATCACACATTTAGCCAAAACACTGGAAAACAAGGCTGGAGTTTCCAACATAGACACTGCCAGCCCCCTTTCATTGCCAAGGCTTTCCTAAAAGCCTTTTTGGACTCCCACAGGCACATCTCCAGCCTTAACTTTCCTCATGAAACCTTGAAGTGAGAAGCTATGTGAGACCAGGAGGAAAAATGTTTTTCTTTCAGTGAGTACATCTCCTTTCTTCCTGCAGTGAAGGACAGGGCTCTCTGTGGGTGCTCCAGCAACACGTGACAGCAGCCAAGCACCCTGTGGGAGCTGTGTGGGTGCTCCAGCACCCACAGATCATCTAACCACATCCACCCTGTCGGCGCCACTTGGCACCACTGAAACCCATCATCACCACCGGATGCTGCTGGGAAATGGGCAGTGGGAGAAGAAAAGCAGCACCCCTGGGACTTGGGCTAGTCCCTGGGTGGAGGTGTTGGTGGCACTGGCATTTTTGGCTCTGGCTGGCCTCTGAGCACATTTCTTCACAGCACACCCAGCCTGCAGCCTCTCCCATGGCTGATAACAAGCTTGACCTTTATCTTTGGTGACTCATGGCTGCTCCTGTTTCACCTGCCTGTCAAGAGCCGGCTGCCTCCTCCATGGGAAATCTCTTTGAGTGTTGACCAGGGGCAGGAGAAGTCCAGCCACACCTGCAGCCAGAAATCCCCTTTAGCCACAGCCATTCCAGCACTTACCATCTTTTGGTGCCTTACTCGCTGCTTCTGCTGCTCCTTTTTTGGTGTGAAGCCAGGCTGGAACAGTGATGGCTGCTCACAGATGGAGATGAGGATGAGGATAAGGATGAGGATGAGGATGAAGCTGCCCCTAAGGGAAGGGCAGCTGCTCAGCACTGCTGACACACAGCAGCCAGCCTGAACTGCAGAAAGGCACTTCTATTTTCATTCTTCACAAGCAGTTGCTGCATGTCATCTTGGGTCAAGTGATTTCTCATCCAGCAGTAATGAGGGAAGAAAGGGGGAAAGGGCTTCATCTCGTGAGAAAGCTGGGTACTGGCACGGAGAAGCAGCTGTCCCTGTGGGAGCAGACTGCATTTCTCTGGGAGATAACTGGTTGTGGGTCACTATAAAGCAGTCCCCTCCACAAACCATGCTGTGATTGATGATTGCTGTGGGTAACAAGGGCGATGAGTTTCTGTCGAGCATCTGGGACCCCAGGGCAAAGGAAGTGGGAAGGCAGGGAGGAGGTTTGTGCTTGTAGGGGGCTGGCAGGGAGCCCACAGCAAAATCTCAGCCCTGGCCTTCAAAGGGAAGAGACTGCTGGCTCAGTGCTGACTGTCCCAGCTCCCACCCTGGTGTTTGACAAGGCAGGTTTCACTTCTCCCTGGTTAAAGGCCACCTTGTTCTCCCATCTGGCTGGGGCTGGGGCGGCTGGCCGGCAGCAGGGGTGACTCAGCCTGCCCACGCAGCAGCCGCCAGCTCCAGCTATATGTGCCGAGCAGGTGAACTGCTCCTTGCTCACAAGGACCTTGGACCTTGCCCTCTTTCCCTTTTCTTCCCTTTTCTTTTTCCCTTGCCCTCCTTGGAGCTGCACTCTGCGAAGTGGCACTGGCCATAGTGCAGGCCTGGCACCTTCCTGCCTGTGGCTGCTGTTCCATGGGCACCGGTGGCCTGGGGCATCCTGGCCAGCTCGGTGGTCCCAGGGCCAACTGGCCCTGCAAGCCAAGGGCAGCAGTGGCTAGGGTGGGGGGGACGCTGAGGGCGCAGTGCAGCCGCAGAGCCGCCAGCTTTTCTTCTTAATGATTTTTTATCTCTGCCTAGAGGAAGTCGTAAAGCGATTATGTTTTATTGAAACACGATGAGGGAGGACATCCCAGCACATGGAACCAAGTCAAGGCCAAAGCTCCGGCTGCCTGGCTGCCAGAGAGAGCAATAAAATAGAGACTCAGCCAGCAGCTCGGGCGCTGCAATTATCGCTGCTCCCCAAGGGAGATTTCTACCACGTACCTCCATTTTTCCCTCTCCAGTCATGCTTTAGCACAGGCAGACAAAGTGGTGTCTACAGGAAAAATGAACACATGTGCTGGGTGGGTCAGTTCCACCTTGGTGCTCATTGTGTGGGGTCATAGGGAAGGTGTTTCTATCACAGGGCAGCTGCCTACTGCTTGGCATAAAAAATCAAATCAAATCAAATTAAATCAAATCAAATCAAATCAAATCCCAATTGTAGCACTGCTTTAGCTTTCAGGCACTCACCCCACCCCAGCAGCTCCTCCTGCCAGCAAGCATCCAGTACTTTATCCAGGAGGCGTTCCTGGCTGGTGCCATGTGAGGGGAGGGCTTGCTTTGGCTTCGGAGGGCTTTTTGGCGTTGGGGTTTTTTTGTTTTTTTTTTTGTTTTGTTTTTTTTGGTTTTTGTTTTAAGCTACTTGCTGCCCCTTTGATCTGCTGGCTCTGGCACGAAAGGAAAAAAAAAAAAGCTGACTGCAGCTCGCCTGGGGGTGCCGGGGCAAGATCTACAACTGCCAGCAGCATAGCTGGGAGGCATCTGGCTTCTATCTGCTCCTGCCAGGCAGCCCAGAGCCCCCCTGAAGCCTCCCAGACCAGGGGGATGAGGGAGGAGCCCCCGAAAACCCTACTACCCCGAAAACCTAGATACCTCCCTTTGTGCCACTGACAAGCTCGAAAGGGGTCGGTCCCCCCTCCCCTGCACCAACACCCCCTTTAATTAAAAATTGAAATCATGTAATTGCCTCTTCATTAAAGCCAATTAAAGCCCGGCTGACAAGGGAGGAGGCGGCACATTTTGCAACTTGCCGCGGAGATGAGAAAGCGCACACCGCAATTACGGTGTCTGTTTGCTCTGCCTTCCCCCGACGTCTTCATCAGGGCTGCCTTTGAAATTGGACCCGCAGTGAGATGCTGCTGCGGGCTCCTCGCACCCAAAAACCCCGCGTGCTGGGCGGGCTGGGTGCTGGGAGAGGCTGCGGCACATGGCGGTGGGAAAGGGAGTCCGGGCTGCCTCCTCTCCTTCCTCTGCTTCCTCCTGCCCTGCGCCTGCAGATGAAGCCAGGTGTGGAGGAAGAATGCTCAGGGGGATGAGGGGCGGAGAACAAGACTGGGGGGCGGCATTTCTTGTGCCAGGGGCTTGCTGGAGCCGGATGACTGCTGCAGCTCTGCATTTTGCTCTCCATCTCCCAGGGATGCTTCGAAGTCATGGATGGCTCTTTTCCAGGGCCAGGAGTACCCACAAGGGTGATCCCCACCTCTGCTTGGATTTGGGGACGGTGCTGACCTCACTCACACTGTGAGATGGGGTGCATGTTCAGAGTGCTGCTCGTTTGCTGTCCCCAGCCATAGCAGCAATCAGTTCCCAGGGGTTCAGTCCCAGGGTATTTATTTGCAGCTTCTTCAGCGTCACTGGGAGAAAGGGACTGAAACACCTGCTCCCCAGAAGGCACAAGATGAAGCTGGGGGTGGAGGGAAAGAGGGATCCATCCCCTCTTCTTCTTGGCCAGGAGATCCCAAAAACAGCCAGGCCATCCCTGTGACCGCAGGAGTTCCCAGCCAAGGCGGCTGCACCGAGTTGCTGAGTGCAGAGCGGAACACGTGGAATGCTGCAGTGCTGCTGCTCCAGATGCCAGCTCCATTATTTTCCCTCGTGCTGCCCGGCTTTGAAACGCCTGAGCAAGCAGTCCTTGCAAACACTTTATTGCACACACGCACTTGCCTACGTTTTGACCTGAACTGTGCTTATTAACCTCTCTTTTTTTTTTTTCTGGTGTAATGAAAGTCCGGTGTTCTTTGTAGGCAATCTGTCTTCAAAGATCTCCTTTTTGATCTTTTCATAGGCTAAGCAACAATTCAGCCTATATAAATCTCAGATTGAAAGTACATAATTTGTTTTTCCCTGATTTTTTTAAGCGGTAAGAGATGAAACAGCTCAGGGGAATGTCAGCAGCAGTTATATCTTAATTTTTTTCTCTGCATCAAAACGCCTTGAACTATTCACTCATGTGCAGGAGCTCTGCATGACCTCTACAGCAAGTGCTGTAGCTCCCCTAACAAGCTGTATCCCATCACCGACTTCAGCAGTTGGCTTTAGTAAAAACTCCAATACTCATTTTTCACCCAACCTTCATTCTGTCATGCAGTTTCTGTTCAGGCAAATCAAAGAGTTTGGAATGTGCTTTAAGTCAGGAGCATGAAAAGGAAGAAGGAACACTGCATAATTAAGTTAAGTAAAAAAACAAGATTAAAAAAAAGGAAAAACAAACAAACCAACCTCCTCCTAAGCGTGACCTTAGCAGAGTTATCAAATAGACATTAAAGGTATAAACATCTAAGCAAGTTCTCATCCCTAAAAAGTGGACTCAAAAGCTAGAGTGAATTTACTTTGTAAAAAAAACCAATTCAACTGCACACAAGGAATATTTGCACAGTGCAAAAACTTGCATCAATGATAGGTCCAACCATCCTATGCTGTTGGATTTCTGCCCCAAACAGGGGCAAATTATTATTTTTTTGTTCCACCCTTTGGGTTGTGATGAATGATGAGTAAATTCCTTTCCCTAGTTTTTCACTTCTCTTCAGCCCTTTTTCTCCAGCTGGGATGGGTCTAGTATGGGTTATGTCCACCTTGCAGATGCTAGGGCAAGCAGGGAGGCGAGGGCAAGCGAGGAGGAGGCCACAGCATTGCTGGTGATGCTTTTTTGGGAAAGGAAACTTTGCCGGAGGGATCTTTTTTGCAGTGGGGACTGTTTGCAGGGAGGCTCACGGAAGCCAGGAGGCCATGTGGAGCAGAGCTGGCAAGTGCAGCACATGCTCACTGGGTTGAATTAACCTGCTCTGGCATCCCCACACGCTGTCCAAATTCCCACGGTAAAATCTGGAGGGTAAGGCCGCTTGTGCAAGAGGTGAGCACTGCTGGGTGGAGCGAGCATTTTTGCTTGTGTAATGGCCAGGTGAACCAGCAGAGAGGAAAGCCAGTCTGGAAACAAAAGCTGGCACTTGACAAACTGCTCAGTCTTCATTCACATGATGCCTCATTAATAGTACACAGGCTTGGATTTTTTAAAACTTTTTTCCCCTTTTCTTTTTCCTGGATGCTTGTCAAACCAGAGCAACTTAGGGCATCTGTTGTTTAGGATTCATGGCCCTGGCCTGTGAGAGGCTGGTGGTATTTAGGACATCAATATGAGCAAATGGAAAAAGAAATACTTCTTCCTGCTATTAGTGTGATGACTATGAACTATTTGGGAAAGGGAGGATGAAGGTTCTTCCATGCACAGGTCACAGCTTCTGCAACAGAGGAGCAACTACACCTATTTGTAGTACAAAACATGGACAGCAAGGGTAAAAACTCTGAGGACTTCAGCTTCAGGGGAGGAGTCCTGAACAGATATTGACATAAAATCAATTCCCTGTGGATTTTAGTTGGGGAATAATACAGGTGTTTATCCTTGGGAAGAGGCAGATGATAAAGAATGCAGCACTCCATTATTTTTACACATGGCCATTTGTCATAGACTCAGTATTGTTTGGGTGGGAAAGGACCTTAAAGATCATTTTGTTCTGACCCCCTGCTACGAGCAGGGGCACCTTTCACCAGACCAGGTTATTCAGAGCCCCATCCGATCTGGTCTTGAACACTGCCAGGGATAGGACATCCACAATTTCTCTGGGCAACCTGTGCCAGTGCCACACCACCCTCATAATAAAGAATTTCTTCCTAATATCTAATCTAAACCCACTGTCTCAAGTTTGAAGCCCCTTTGTCCTGTGAGTATATGTCCTCTAAATAGTCCCTGTTTATCTTTCCTGTCAGCTCAACTGGAAAGGATTCCTAGGCTACAATTTTTTCCAACAGGGCTGAAGGGAGGATGCTTCAGAAGAAGGTGCACATTTCAAGCACAAGTTCATAAGGTGGTGCTACCTCAATGCAATGTCAGGCAGCCAGGCCATGCCTCACATCTTGAACTCACCTCTGCATTGCTGAGCTCGCAGGGAACGAGCCATTTCCTCGTGCTGAACTAGTCTGACCTCTTCTTACATGTCCCTCTGCAGTGTGGAGCTCCTTCAGACTGTGCTGTGCTGAGCTGGCTTCCCAGAGAGACCTCATTTGCTTGAGGAACTGCCAGCAAGGCAACATTTAACTGAGCATGAATCTATTACGAGTCTCCTTTATTTTAAAACAGGAAAAGCTTGTTTAATGAGAGTGGAAACACACAGAGACCATCTTAATTTTTCCAGGTACCACAGATCCAAGCCAAATAGCAAACCCCAAATAACTGAACATACTGAAATTGAACTGAAAGTTGTTATCCCAAATACCGAATTTCCAGGAAGGTATCCTGATGCTGTGCTGCACTCCTGAGAAACCACAGGCTGTCCCTGAGTTTCAGCTGGCAGCAGAGCACTCACCACTTGTTCCTGTATCAGATAGGGCAGCAGGACAGTACCTCCAAGGCTCTCTTCCTAGACAACCTAGGCACTGAGAGGCTGTTAATCACACTGTATCCTGTGCAGGCGACATGCCAGATGAATTTCTTGTGGAGTGCTTCCAGCTGCTTCAACTTTCACACCCAGAACTGGAGTTTTTTCCTCCCTCAAATGAGAAGCCACCAACATGAAGGCTGCATCACCAAAGTGTGTTCCCACAGACTAAACCAGGGGTTTTATCAGGGGGCTGAGACGGCAATCAGGTATGGATGCACATAGACTTTTTGCTATCACCTCATCATTTAAATAACTTGTGGTTTTTTGCACACCCGCACTCCATCCAGCCTGGATTTATCTGGCTATGACATTCTGACCACCACCTCATCACTTCATACTTAGAGGAATGAGCTGTACAGGTACCAGTTCGTTTCCTGCAGACAGTCTGCAAGTGAAAACAGAGAAGTCTAAGAACTGCTCATCTCTGCCATTATCAGTGAGATCGGCAATGGAAAGAGCATGGCTGGGTTTTGACAAGATCTGTTTTTTATTAGGCTGTGTCAACCGGCATTAACTCTGCTTGAACAAATCCCAGCTCAGCTTTCCCATCGCTTTCCCTAGGATGAACATCTTGCTAGGCAGCTTCATTACCCACCCAGCTCATTTGGCTCCTGAGATGCTGCCACATTTGCTCCACATGTTCTGGAATTTCCCGTTTTCTCAAAATTAAACTCAGCCTTTCAGGATTCATGCACATAAATTACTTTGGTGTGCCAATTTGCAGATGTTTATCTCCAGGTAGCAGCACTCCCGTTTAACCATGTAGAGGAAAGTACTGCTTAAGGACGGGGAACTATTATTCAGTTTCTTCCAGTATAAAGAGAGACAAACCAGGTCAAATCTATTTGCTGGGCCTGGCACTGTAGTGAGCCAGTCTGTACATGGGCAAGCTCCATTCACTATTCCTGTCCTTGCCAGAAAGGCCTTCACACTGCTCTCCATGCCCGCCAGAGTGCACTGCAGTCTATGAGGTTACAAAATCTAACTTTTTAAAATAAAGCTCAGAACTTATCTCTTTTCCTGCTGTCTTTCCTCATTCCTGCCTTAAGACTATGGCACCTGAGCATTAGTGTTACATTTTCTGACTGCGAGGTCAGATGTGGGAGTACCTTAATATTCATAAACCAGTTTGGCCCCCAGCACCTCATTCAGACAATGACCAAAGTGCACAGATCACGTGGAATCTTGTAATTATGCTGCCTCCCTAAAAACCCCATCTCCTACAAAAAGATTCCAGACTGTTTGCTTGCAAATTGAGCAAGTTTGTTCTGATTTACATCAAAGAACTGTACACTGCTGTATTTACAAGGGCTCCTGTTTTGGCTTTTGGCAAAGGCAGCTGTTTTTTATGGCCAAACAGCTGGAAGGTGCTGTGTTTAACACTCCACCATTTACAACAGGATGCTCATTTCTCCTAGGAAGTATTAGGGACCAGACAGGCACCACCAGTCATGTTTCACAACTTTAATAGAATATTCTATCTATTCTGTACAAATTGAAAACACCGTATTAAGTTACAAATGTGTAAGGTAAGGCTGGAGCACTCTACATGCCTGGTCACAGTGTTGATACAGCTGCTATTCAACTGCTGCCAGAGGCTGGTAATGGATGCTGAAACTAGAAATGTGTACCTTAAGTGCCACACAACAACAAAAGGTAGTTTTGAAGACTTCAGAACTTTAAAGAAAACAAATTGTGGAATGGAATAATTTCAGTGTTGCAAGTAAGACACCCAAACGTCAGATTTATTGAACTGATTCATTCTGATAAATTTCCGTGTTCAAAGTGAAAGGTCCTTTCATGCTGGACACTAAGCAATAAGACTACTGGAAATTGGTTCTTTGGCTGCAACCCACTTCCACCAACAGCAAGAGTTTGGCCTTTGCATTTTGATCTTCATCCAGAAGAGTTGTCATCTTGATGAGAGTTTGTTTCTTCTGTCTAGACTACATTGAGACCACTTTGAATTACCTGTTTTACAAGTACCCATATTGTATGCAAAAGAGGAAGATTTTTCAAGTATATTAAAAACTATTAAAAAGCACTAATTCTGTCAAAGTACTTACAAACATGAATAAATAAATAGTAAGGTGAACAACTAAGTCTCAAATATGACACCCTCTTCAATGAAGTAAAATTACTTCAACTCAACTGGCTGTACTGAGATAATAAATATGACATTTAAAGCTGCTCAAGCACTAGTTCAATTTGTAGGTTGCGAGAAACATTAAAAAAGGGGGGAGGGAACTAGCAAAAAAGTCATATTGCTCTATCTGTTTCAGCTACCATACATGTAATCCATTTACTTTAGCTTCTTAGCACATTGCTATTCCACAATTTTCAATGTTGAGCAAGAAAATGGATAATCCTCACATGGTAGTCTGGACTATTCCCCTATGCATAGGGCAGAAGGCTCTAAAGGCCTATTGACATACTTAGCTACAGTGTACCAACGGCTGAAGAGTGTGCTTTATTTAAACCTCATATTTCCCAAATGCATTGAAGTTGCCACTGTACATGTTAAGCAATAAAGTTAGTGAAAATCATGCATTTTAAAACAAATTAGTTTTAAGCATTGTTAATAAGATTGTGCTGCAGCAATAGAATATCCTGAACTGCAGGCCAGGTATCCAACTATTTGTTACAAGTTGTTCAAATATCACTTCCAAGTGGTATTTCCTTATTACTGTTGTTTGCATTCAGCAGGTTGGCTGGACTCTTTCTGCATAAAGTGAAAAAAAGAAAATAAACAGTTAAAAATCAAACTGGCATAAAAGAAAACACTTCAACAAACACAGAGAAACTGGCTATGCAGTTCTGAATTAACTAGGTATCACTAGCACGTACAAAAATGCTACATGAAAACTCAAACTACATCGTAAAGGTCCAACAGAGTCACCACATTTACTTGGTTTCCCCTTGCCCCCAGCTGCTTGGTATCCCATAATTTATGTATTTTTTGCTGTTAACACTGCACCCTGTAGGCCAAGGTTCACACAAATAAGAAAGCAAACCACCACCTACTCCCCTCAACCAGAGGCTCTATTTGACTTCCAGCCTATTAAACAATTTTAACAATAAACTGCCACCTTTTCCAGCTCTGAGGAGAGAGGAAGGCAGGCTGCTTATTCTGCAGCATGTCTGAGTTTTTCCTTAGCAGCCTTGCCCTTTCTGCTGAGGTGATAAAAAGGTAATTAATGTGTTGATTTCTTCTAGGTTCTGCATCACCAGCAGGTAACAATTCAACAATTTAACACTGGGCAAGAAGTCCATATATTTATCTGAGTATGTAAAAGTAGAAACACCTTTGTTAGGTAGTTAAACAACTTCCCCTTTGGCAAAAGGAAGTGAATTTGGGAATGAGAACAAGCACTCAAACAGCTAAGAACTTCAGGTTTACACTGCACTTCTTGCTTTTTTTCCATTTTAAGACAGCATTATTAGAAAGCAGGAGAATTTATTCAGTGAATTTCCAGTTTGCTTCTCCCCTTACCATTCTTAATATACTTTATTACACAAACAGCAATCACAGAAACCTGCTGCAGTCTAGTAAAGGTATAAAACACAACACCCTGAACGTCACTGATGCAAAGTAAAATGTTTCTTAGTTACTATCCTAAAGAAGAGGTTTATGTGTTATAAAATATGTACCCATGCCAAGTTCAGTATACATCAAGCAACCAGGAGCTAAGGTAACTGAAGCGTTTTGCCTCTAGCGAGGAAGAATAGGTACAACTGATTTAAACTTCCTTATCATAAGTTTTGCCCTTGATAATCTGCACTAAATCCAGGCTGTTGTTCTGTTCCTTACTGAAACTGCTTTACGGTCAGAGTGGTCACTATCATTCCCACTGCAA
This sequence comes from Rhabdornis inornatus, assembly GCA_013397075.1. Lineage (NCBI taxonomy): Eukaryota > Metazoa > Chordata > Aves > Passeriformes > Rhabdornithidae > Rhabdornis > Rhabdornis inornatus. The sequence goes on from VWZS01008969.1 coordinate 1,052,911, forward strand.
TTCAGGATTAGGGCCAAATGCACAGATGTGTCAGAGACCTTTCAGACTTCTTCCTTGTGGTATTCCTCAGCCAACACATCTGGTTAACTTTAACTTTGTTCTCTCTCATCTGCCTGAAGTTCCAAATAACACTTATGTGAATTAAATTGCACTGACTGGGGACCAAGTACAGGAAAAGGGATATGTTTACACAGAACACAAAATTAGCACTCTTCCTCTTAAATTAAAATTTAACTGCCACTGGTAGGACATTGCATGCCATTCCTTTTTATTGAGGGGCAGGCAAAAACTGGTAGCGTTTTTATCTAAAGTTTTGTATTCTTCTTTGAACTGCTTGGTATTTGAATATGGCCAGAGTAGTGTGCAGGCAGAATCACTTCCTCTCCTCTTTGCATTCTGGATAAGAGCCATGATAAAATAACAAACCTGCTATTTCAAGTGTACTTTAAAAAATCTTTCCATCTCCCTCTCTCCTTCCTTCCTAGTCACCTGTTATATTTAGATCAAGACACACTTAAGTTGACCACTGCAACCATTTCTGCCAAATTTTAATGATCAACCAAAACACTTGTTATATTTTCTTATAAACTTGACTATCTTTTCCTTATTTCTGTAAACACTTAAATCACATTTACTGCATATAACTGTTTATCCTGTAAAAAATGAGTCACAGATCACAAAGTTCTTTTAAAGGAACTTTCAGTGTTGATTACTGCTCTCAGACAAAAAAAAACAAACACAGTTTGAGGGGTTCCCGGATCTGAGTCAGTTGTTGGAGGATTTTGAGACAAATACTGCTATTTTTATGTTACACTCGAGGGTGTATCTGTGTTAGCCATATATACAAAATGTTTAAGCAGGCCCTAAGTATCAACACAGTATTTCAGATCCAGACTCCCAACATAATCCATGTTCTCCCACCACTTTAACACACAGCACTGCCCTTGCTATGGAAGCCAGCATTTGAGCTCTCCGCTGCCTTCAGCTACTCTCAGCCTCATGCAAAGCATGTCCCAGCCTAATCCCAGAGGACACCAGCAGAAAGAGACCACAATTCCCTACCAGTTACAGCTGCTCCAGCAGGTACATGCGCATTGAAACTCATCTCTGGCCTTTACTGGCTCCTGTAAGATCAGGGTCCAGACCCCAAGCTGTGAGTGTGATGGAGAGCTGACATCCACACTCCCTCAGGCTGGGCTTTAAAGCCTGAGCCTGCTCTTCCTGCAGAGCCCAGACTTGGTAACACTGGGTCAGCCAACCACTACCACTGATCTGCCTTAGGCCCTGCGCCATTTATCACCCCATCCTGTCAAGGTTCCCCTTCATGCTCTATTTCCCTAAATTAACTTCCCATGATATCTTAGAAAGGTAGTGAAGTGCATTGGCCAGGCAATAAAGACCAGAGAGACTTGAACTGGCAAAGATAAGGAAGAATTGCATCTTATTTAAAAATAAATTTAGCAGTAAACACATGTACTCAAGATCACTACCAGGCCTACAGAGACAAGAATTCTTCTGGTTGTAAACAGATTCTTTACAGTAACCATAAGCAGATTTAAATTAATCTTAAAATTGGTAGGATTTAAATTTTTTTATATCTTTAAAGTATTTCATATTCACTTATTCTGAGCAAGGAGTTTAAACTACTTTGGGCCTTTAATTTCAGTTTGAGATGCCATTCCAATGGATACGACCAAGCTGAGTGAGATTCCCACCTATTTTTTCTCTTTTGTTAACAAAGAGCAATATACAGCTTTTTGTTTACTGCTGCTCATTACTGCATCACTTTTTCAGAACTAAAAATTGCACCTAAAATTTGCAAGAACATAGAGCTAAAATAGAGAATAAAGTAGTTCTGAGTTAATACTGCTTTCATGATGTTCCTACACAAACCCCACCATGTCTGCCCATCCAGTTAAACCGGTGTCCTAGAGGATGGGGACATAAGCCCAAAATTTCCATGCCATTTGTTTTAGCAATTTTGTTTTTTCAATAAGATCCTGAAGGAAACATTGAATTTCTGTTAGTCTTCAGTGTTTAAACACACTAGGCAAGATACATTCCTAGGTGATTCAAAGAGCAATCAAGTCTTTATCTCCTTACTTTTCCAATTCACTTTTTGGGAAGCTTCCCATCTGCTAAGGTAGCCATGCAGGAACAGACAGATCATCAAGATCTCATCTAACTCCCCAACAACTCTGCTGCAAACAGCAGTATCAAGGCAGGCAGCAGGCACTAAATCTGATGTCCTCTCCAGTGGAGAAGGTAGAAAGCCTTTCTGAAACATCTTCAATGGAATAGTCCAACTATGGGACCTAAAGCTGAATCTTATCTTTATTTCCTATTCTATGTTACTGAATGAGAAAAAGCAAGGATATGAGAATGTAAACCGAAAGCTAGCTGGAGTTAAGTAAACAACGCTAACCCAAACTACCTCCTCCCCCAACTGGTTCTAGAAATTAATTTGCTGCTGACAGGTCCTGCCATTGGAACTCAGAAGACAAAGGATCTTGAAGCCCATGCAGTCTCATACACAGAGAGCAGCTCTTTTGCTCATGATTCAAACCAGCACTCTGCAATCCCCATCAGCTACTTCTCAATTCAAGCACAGACTCAGCAAGGTGAAATAAAGGCAGCTAAAGAATGGGACATGCAAGCACAAAGAAATATACACTAGACAAAACCAGCTACATTATCCAGTTTTGTAGCATCTTCTGAAGCTACTTTCAATCATCTGACTGTTCAGTCTTCCAAAGCCACAACTTATATATGGCACAAGTGCTTTCTGTGATGATAATGATCTGGTTGTATGTGAACAACTCAAATGTACTTAAAACTCACAGGAGAAAAAGCTTACAAAACAGAAAGTGTTGACATGCAGCAAATGTACTACAACAATAAAAGGAGGTAATATGGAAATTACCAAAAAGGAGAAACTGGATTTGAAAGGAAAACCGACCAATTATTCTTGTGTACATGAAAAAGAAAACTATTCTAGATAAGAAAAGCAGGGGGTGGGGACTGGAAGGCAAAGAAAGGCAAGGAACAGGTAAAAAGAGGATCAGAAAATAGTACAAGCAGGAGAAAACATGGAAAACATGACAGGACTGGGGTATCAGTATCAAAAAACAAAACAAAAAAAAAATCCAAGTTGACTTGAAAAACAAGCCAGTGGATGACAATTTTTAACTGTAGGAAGGGAACACAGCTGTGTAACAAACTGCAGCAGGGTAACAGACAAGCCACTGTGACAAACAGATGTTCTACTACTGCAGGTGAACCGCCAGTGCATGTATGCTGGGGCACCAAAAACCAACAAAGAAGCACAGCTCCATTTTGAGTTTAACAAAGGCAAGGAAGGGCATTATCTATGCAGATGGAATGAGCTGAAAGGATTATAGCTTCTTCTAAATAATTAAAATAATTATTTTATTTTAAATGAAGAGCCTAAAATACAGGGGTGGGAAGAAGTATGGAGGCTGTTGCAGGCATTGTTCTCTGTGAGGAATGCAATGTAAGGTGAAGGATGACAGTATACAACAAAAGGAACTTTTTCTTCTTTTAAATAAAGAGACAGATGAGCAGAAGAACAATACCTGTGCAGAATCATAGGAGATCAAGAAAAGGCTTCTAGGAGTGACTGCTTGCCTTTGTCAGGCAGCATAAGTAAGATGCTGGAAAACGCATACTAAGTAAGCTGATGACTTGGAAGAGTTTAGGAAGAGCAGAGAAGATACTTAAGAAATAATTTGCAAGTGCATTAGAAACACTAAAGAGATGTAACATCAAACCAGAAACAAGGAAAAATGAAGTCTGACAAGTCTCAGGATCTTTTATCATGTGTATATGAAATACAGTTTGGGTGCTACAAAGGCAAAGCAGAAAGTGTGCCAGGAAGGCAGAGAGTCATTCTGAAAAATCTACTTGTATGATTTAAAGGTACTCATTGCTACACCCATTTCTCTCTATTTTTTACTAATAAAACCTAAACTCTGAAGTCACCATTCCCCCACTTCTTTTCCCCATACAAGGAAAAAAACCCAACAAAACAAAACAGAAAACCCTAGAAAACAAACCACATTGCATGACTACAAATGAGACTCTTGGAAGTTAGGTATGAATGGAATTCCACCTTACCTAGAAATGTATGAATGAATAACAGACTTATATTACACCTAAATGGGAAAAAATTGAAAGGAACTGTCAGCATGGATGAAAAGTGAAATGTACAAAATAATACAGGAGGCAACAACCATAACCTTCCAAGATAACTTCAGCTTTATCTTCCCTACCAAATCCTCTAGGATACTTCACACAAACATATGTTGATGCAGAGCTAACACTGTTTCTCAGCTGTCCAACTTTTTCCTATTACAGGTGCACCACTGCATCTGAATCCTACAGAGCAGAGTCAGAATACTGATTTTTGCCAATCTAACCCAGTTGGATTGATCTTTGTATAAGACAGAATTTCTTTAGTATACAGAATTTCTCATTAAAGAAAAACAAACTTGACTCTTGATAGTGACAAAAACCATTTACTAATGATAGGATGATGTATAAAACGATACCAGAAGAGTGACATGTCAAGCTGCTGTTAAGACTTTTATCCAAAGATCAAGCAGTTTTGCATGCCTTTCACTTTTTTATCTGTCTTTATAAAAAATTGAAAGCTAATGTTTTACTAACTACACGAACATAAGTCTGTCATCACTGTCCCAGCTTCACTAAATATAAGCATCTACCATGACTGAAGAACTGAAAAATACCTGTCAGAAGAAACACTAACCCTCAAGGCTGAATTGTAAGGCAGGTATCATATATTTAAAATTCAAAGGTGAGGACTGATTTTTTTGATTTCTAATCAAATACAGACATGTAGGGTCTAACCTGCAGCCATCAGGACAACGATAAAGAACAATTCTAAGGAAAAGAAAATAAACAAACAAGCTAGCTGAGATTTGTCAGACTAATTCTAGCTTGAAGTCCAGCCAAAGAACATCTGAATGAGACCTTCCTAAAGGAAAACTATATCAGCATTTCACAGATGCCATTAAGAAGGCAAAGGCACACAGTTTGGAAATTATCTTACTGCATGCTGGAAGTCAAAACGTGCATTTTCTCAACTGATGGAAACATTAACTTCTCTTTTAAGAGCAATTTAAGCGCTGAAGATAATGAAAACACTGCATTCAGAAGCTAGGGTGTTTTTTTGATTGATCTTTTCACAAACTATCATGCCCTTAGCTACACTGCTCATGATTTTAACCTTGTACAACTAAGCACACAGATGTCCTTACCTTGGGATCACTCTCTGCATCTTCCTCCTCTTCTCCCTCCTCTTCCCCCTCCAACTCCTATGACAAAATAGAGATAAACTAACAAAAATTAAAACAGGTTAAAAGTGCAACTTTTTATAATGGACAAAAAGCAAAGTAGCAAATTAAATTATCACTGTATTCCAGAATGTCAGCATTGGGCTGATTTAAAAGAATTCAGCATCTTCCAAGTTTTAAATGCAAAATCTTTAAAACATGATATAAAGGTCTCAGTACGGCTAAAGGCAACCTTCCTATGTACGCTGCTGCAGTCCTACAGCAATTTTTAAACTTCTACCTAACAAATTATTTTGAATTTTAGTTCTGGTAATAGCTATATATGCCTGATTTTGTTCTTTGTTTCAGTCTCCCTCCAAAGAGTCTGTTTAATTAGCTTACTGTGGACAGGCTATATATTCCTGTGCAGGGTTTTTGCATTCAATTTTACACACAACTACATCTAAGTGACAACATCTGGCACTGGAAACCAATTAAAAATACACACACACTTCTATCAATGCCCAGCTTAAAAAAATAAAAATGTGAAAATGTTTAGTCACTCAACAGCCTAAGCACAGACAAAAAAAGAGACTGCATGCCGAAGGCTGCCAGCTCACATCAGATCAGCAGCTTGATAACCTCTGATGTACTCTGCTATGCTGAAGCTGACAACAGTCAGGGATCGGTACCTTTGACAAATTAGCAAGAACAGCACAGTAAGAGCAGTAAAGCAGAAAATGTAAAGGATATTAGTTCATTTAAGTGTGGTAATGGTAACATTTAATGGTTTTGTGCAAAGCCTTTCATAGTGCATGTTCATACAACACTATTGCAAATAGACCAGAGCCAGGCTAAATTATTTATGCTGAGCAGTTGCACATTTCTTTTTTGCTTTGCACTTGGTAAGACCCAGTCTTCAAGCTTGTGACAACTAAAAGCTGACAGCCAAATTGCGCTATCACCTAAGGAACAGATATTTATCATGCAGCACTCTACAAAAAAAAAGCTTCTCTTTAATTTTTGATTCATGTTAGAAAACAGCTTTCAGAATACTAGATAAAAAATGGATATATGCTCTTGCAGAAAGTACTTTTATGAAAAGGAAAACCAGGGCAGTTTTGCAAGTCATGAATGCTGAACTCTTTTGGAAAGAAGTACCATGCACAAGAGCATTTATGAACAAGTGTTTTCTGCTCCATATAGAATTATTCCTGGCACTGGAATGGAATAGGTAATCAGAAATCTATAAAAAAATACAGTGTGCATCTCACCTCCTCTTCACCTTCTTCATCATCTTCAAACTGAAAAACAAACCCAAGGTTTAATTAGTTCTGCTACTATTTGCATAAAAACTTCTGCAGTAACAGGTGTAGCATATTCAAACACTATAAGTGAAACTAAGCCCCCTCCAGAAGCAGATTAACAATTTATAGCATGCTGAATGACCCTTTCCTATGCCCAAGTAGCAGGAATCTCTTCAGGGGTTTTCTTGTTATTCTCACGTAATTAATACTTCACCCTAGTCTAATCAGAAAAGGAGAAGAATGTTTCTATGTGTTGACTAATAAACAAAATGCTAATTGCATACATACGTTATCATCATCCTCTATAGCTTCCCCAGTGAAATACAGCACAGCACGAGGGACTATCCTTTCACGGAAGAAGTGTCCAATTTCAAAATCTGCCGCTAAAGTGAATTCTGAGTCTTCATCCTGTAAGACAAGTCAGGTTGAATTTTCTACTGAAAATGTGATGTGCCACACAGAAGCAGATGAAAGTATTTCAAAGTAACAGGTTTGGGAAAACATCACACTGTCATCACCAACCTTCAGGTCACAGGTACTTTCAGTATACTTAATTTTGTAACAATAAAATCTAAATCTAGATTTGCAGAATTGAGATTTTCTGTACAAGCTTCCTACTTTCTACACACAGGTTAGTGTCCTGCCAAGACACCATTTATTAAAAAGCTCTTAAAGACTTGGCTGGCTCTGGCATCTGACATTGTAGAACTGTTCAGAATGCTCCAGACTGATTTTTAAAGAAGTCAGGTACCAGCCATGCAGTACTGCTGAGTGGACAGGGAAAACAACGACCTTCCCAACAATGACCACTGGAGACATCCTGGATCAGCAAGCTGTGTAACAGTGAACTGTCAATGGATTACTTGGAGAAGTTGACAGTACGTTTCACTTTATCAAGGTGAAACCCAGCTTTGTCAAAAGCAAAAATAACAATAAAAATACACAATACTTGATAAAAGAACCCTATAGTCACTGTACAGTGACTTGGCAAAACAGATGTAGCAAAGAGCAATTGTGCCGTTTCAAAAACTTACCAATGACTCTCCATCACCAGATACTGCAAAAACAAAAGATAACAAATTTAAGAAACGTTTGTATGGTCTCACCCACCTCAGTATTCAAGATTACAAAACACAGTATAAAGATCTTCTCGTACTAGAAAACACAGGTTACAAAGGCTTCACAAGGTAACTATTAAAACTATGACAATTCAAATTAGTGTTAAAAGAATTTCACTTGTTGTAGTTAAACTTAAGTATGATTTCTGTAGGTTTAAGCATCAAAGCTACCATTTGGATGTCAAAGATTTTTGCACAAGGAAATATTCTTTCTACAGGAATGGGTTCAGAGGACATGTGGATGAACATATTTGGTTTCTCTATTAATGCTGTAATTACAGTAATTTTATTTGGCTGAAGCACTACAAATCATCTGTCCCCCAAAGCAACTGGAACTAAATAGATGAACATTCTGACATGAACCTGCAAAGCACCATTGAGAAGAGGCCCAGTACTGTAACCAGCATGGAACAGCGTGGGTGTTTTGCTTGCTTAAAGAAAAACCCAACAACAAAAATATCAAATCAATGCAAAAAACCCCAACACAAATCAAAAGGTCCCTTCTCTGGACTACCATGGGATCTACTGTGAAAGTGATCATTTGGCTCAGTTCTCAAGTTGAAAATGCAAGTATCCACTGCCAGCAGATGTCAGTGTCTTATCCTATACAGCTAATTCCAAAGTGTACCCTTTGAGTATTAAAAACAACAACATAACACCAAAAGGAGACAAATCTCCATCCTTTCCTCAAGACAGCAACAAAAATTAAAGGACATTTCTGTACCAAAGCACCCCCAACCTCGGAAATACACATTCCATGTTTCTTAACCTACATACATGGGGATCTGCAGTGGTAATTAGGAGGGACAGGTAGTTCATAATAGCCCACAACAGTATCAAGAACCACTTTGTTCAGTACACCTCTGGAATCACAGAATAGTTTGGGCTGGAAGGGACCTTAAAGATTACTGTTGCAACCTCTCTGCTGTGGGCAGGGACACCTTTCACGAGACCAGGTTGCTGAAAACCCCATCCAGTCTGGCCTTGAATGCTTCCAAAAACGCCCAGAGAAGTTATGGATGCCCCAAACTGTTCCAATGTCTCACCACCTTCACAGTCAAGAATTTCTTCCTAGTATCTAACTTAAACCTGCCCTCTTTTGGCCTAAAGGCATTCCCTTGTCCTGTCACTACATGCCTTTGCAGAAAGTCCCTCACTGCCTTTCCTGTAGGACCCCCTTCAGTCCACAAAATAAACTACTTCTCTCATCTGTGCTTGCAGAAAAGGACAATGAAAGATGTACCAAGAAAAAAATAATGATTTTGGAATCCATCTAAATGGTTTAACGTGAGTACACATCTAACATTAGACTAGGAAAATGAGACAATTACGTACAGAGCATCAGGGATCACTAATTATTCACAGAAGAAACTACAGAAAGTTCTGTCACTTGACAGAGGTTTCAGGGAAACTGCTATGCTGTAACTTGGCCAACAATGAAACACATTTCTTTTGCATGTCAGAAAAACTGATGCATGGAGCCATCCTGTGGTAAAACATGTCAACTTCTTTAACAGTCTACAAGAGACTCTTCCCATACTATGAATCCTATTTTCATTGTACACCTATTGGTCAAATTCTACAGAGTAACATCAGAATAAAATAATCTGTTTGGATGGGCAAGATGTTTGGAATCTTCCTCTAGTAAATACTTTACAATGCAGCAAAATAAATAGTTTGAATGTTTAAGTCACATAAATACAAATATATAAAAAACATATTTTAAGGATCCTAAATTCTTAATTTCCAAGCTTACCCTTTATTGGGCTGAAGAAGTTAAAAAATGAATCGTTAGGTACTTGTTTAGTAATTGTCCGTACTGTGCCCCGGCCCTTGTGTTTCTGTTTCTTCTTGATTGTTTTAACTGTAACATTTTTTCCTTTCTTCCAGTCAATGGTACACCTAGAGACAGCACATGAGAAACAGCATTTTAACACAAGGCACCAGGGAAAAGAAGGAACTGAGCAGCAGAGCAACAACCTCAAGGCCAAGACGGCTTATCACTCTCTAGATAAAGCTGCTTGATGAGATATGAAGTGGATCACAGTCCTAGAGACTATGCATATGTTGGACAGGTCAAATATTTCCCTAAATGAAAATGCTATACAAGTTTGTCTTGGCAGAGTAATCACTGCCCCCACTCCACCCATAATTCATACCTCTGGCCCAAAAACTGGACTTCTGTAACCAAGGACAGGATTAAGCTATTCCAGAAAAAAATCTCACCAGTCAAACTGTTACAAAACAATGCATTACACCCTTTAACTACAGGTCAAGGCAGTATCCATTTACCCTAAAAAAAACATGTCCAAAGAGCGGCCAGGGAAAGGGATGTTTGAGGTCTCCAAAGACCAGCGCTCAGATTGACTTGGCAGCCAAGCACATAAAGTTGAAAAGAGCCTAATTTTCAGTTCTATTCTGCTGCTGTACAAATTGGCACTCAATGAAAAGTCTCTCTCTTTTCAAACAAGTTTTACCCAAAGCAGCACAGGGACAAACACAGCTAATTCTCCTACAACGGAAATAATGGTGTCACAGTAACCCTTAAGTGCCTCAAAAATACCTTGACCTATAGACAGATGGTCAAAGTCACCAGTTTCATACTTAACTTGTATCATATCTAACACCTTCCTCAGAAAACATCAACTGAAATCAAAGTTTTGACAAATCAGCAATCTAGGACTTTATATTCCTTTATAATATTTAAACAAAAAATAATTTGCTGTAATGAACTTAAGTTTTCCTCAAAAAGGAATAGTCTGTTACTTAAACACAACTTCCACTAAACATCCAAGAAGACATTTTGCTTTACTGCAGGTGAATTCTGGATTCAAAAGCCAACAGGTAGCACTGAAAGTCAAGAGGATCTGAGGTTGTCAGCATGACTTCAAAAAACCAAGTCTTTGGCATATCTTAAGTATCAGTTTAAAAAACCCCAAAAACTAAACCACCAAAACATGTCCCTGAAGGGGTAGAAAAATACCCTAAAAACTAATAACCAACAACAGAAAAGAATACTTAGATGCTCAGAAAAATAGGGTACAAAAGCCATTTTTCATTTGTGTCAGCTCTGCTCTGGTGTGGCAATAGAATTTGGTTAAAGAGCACAGATCATGGATGGGAAGACCAAGGGTTAGGTTAGATGGAATCATTCTTTTACCCCCAAAACACTCTGTGGTGTTCAACTCAACAGACTTCCAGAACAGACACAAGAATTCACCATCCACAGCTGTTTTCTGAACATGTTTTGCAAAAACAATAAAATTTTTAAAAATTGCTGCATTAGCCACAGCTGCCAGGATCAAACTGCATGGCCTTTACGTTCCAGCCTCCAAACAGACTGAAAGAACACGTGATACACATGACCTATTCCTGCCTGATAATAATAAATCAATTCTTGCTGGAAGAGAAATTGCTGAGGAGATGACAAGAATCCAAGAGAGTCCAAGGCTACTTTTCAGACTGAGGAGGGGGGTAGTCTGTGAAAAGTAATGACTAAAAATAATTTACCCAGTTATCTGGAAATAAAAGGCTTGTTACCTCAATTAGAGAACTATTAACTTCAAAAGGTATTCAATTTAAAACGTACACAATGTTACAATATATCTCCATCTATGTACCTGTTACTTCTCCATGCTGAGCCTAACATCACCATCATCACCATCCCTACAAACACTCCCAGTTTTGAAGTCAGTAACAATTTTATCTTTACTAATCATTATCACAGTAAGCAAAAAAAAAGCATTTTTACTTCAGAAGCTTTTTTGAATTTCAGTTTTCCTTACCCCTCACAATCAACTATTTCAGGTCCTTCAAATGAAAAGGGATCTGTCTTGTCTGGCTCCGACTTCATCTTGTACGTTTTTGTCAGGACTGAATTAGAAAAGTAGTCATTGGGCCCAAAGTGGAACTCTAATGAGAAAGACTGGAAGAAATTTTATGTTACTACTAATTTTCATCTGATGAAACAGTGCATCAGAGTAATTATCACTAATCAAACTCTGAAAAGAATAAAAAAACCAAAAATTGATGGTAAACATATTTCAAACTACAGCAGATGCAGGAAATTATGAATGTCAACAAATTTCAAATGCACAAAAAGCTATAACAACCTTGACTTAGATTCAAATTAAAAACAGGTAATTAGTACATTTCATTCACCTTCACATATAGAACTGCTGCCTTAAAAGCAACCTTAGAAATAAGTATTTTGAGAAAGGTCTTGATTTCATTTTCTATAGAAGCCTCTCATCATCCTTGCACTAGGGATGAAGTTGTTATTCCGAAGTAATTTTAACATTAGAACACCATCACGTGGTTCTATTGCTCCCCCAAGTCTGATCAGTATCATGATCTTAAGAGAATCAGACTTTATTTCCAATTAAAGCACAAATTAGACTGCAGGAGTCTATTTAAATAGCACACTCCCCCAGGAACCAGAGGGGTTTTTTCCATTTGATAACAGAAAATCCTGCAAAAGAACACTGACTTCATAAACTGTTGTACAACCAACATATCTCAACAGCTTACAGCCTGAAGCAGGTGTTCCTGGTTATGTTTGAACCTCCTCTGTCACCCAAAAATTGTTTGCAGAGATTCAGTTTCTTACATGGAGAACGAAAGGTTCCAGTTACAGAAAATCACAGCATCCACGATGCATCAATTTTCAGATGTGCAAAGGTTTTTAAACTGCTTGCACAATGCTATACATGCTCACTTTGCACTCAGGATTAACCACGGACTTTTCAAGTACATCAGAACTCAAGCTGTCTTGGAACAGGGGAAACAATAAAGAAAAAAGGTTTTTGGCAACACTGATTTAGTGGCTTGAAGGGGAAAAAGTCTGCAGGTCAGTTCAGCACAACAGAAGGACAGAAAGCCAAAGCTTCCAACACCACTGCCCAGCCACAGCATGTGTAACAGTTACCTAAATATTTTATTTACTCTCCCAGTAATATGCCTTATGAATTAGCCCTAATCTGCATACGAAACACATCACATAACTACCAAAAGACCGACCCTGAATATACTTCCCCAGGAATTCTTCAGAGTCAGGCCAGAAAAATGTCTGTTATCACCAAGTCTGCCTTGCCATCCTCTTTTTCAAGGCTATTCATACACAGACAAGATAAATAACTCGGGACAACAGCCTGTTCATCACAGATATTTATCCCTCACTCATCTCCCAAAGGCCCCTAATCGTCCTAAGACCCCATGAGTCTCCTCACATGACTAATACCTGCTAAAGAGAGTGGTCAAGGAGTGATGGAGACCAATGGCAACAGTGGCCCTCCCACCCCCATGCCCCCTGTTTAAGGAGAGGAAGCCACTGGGACACAGCAGCTCACTGGAATATCTGTGTTGACTTCCCATTGCCTAGTTCAGCTTTACTTCCCTTTAAAGCAACTCAAGACGGCTGCATGGTTTGGAGGCTGTCTTCAGCTAAGACTAATCTCTCTCTGGCAAACACGCTCAGGGGAAGAGTTACAAACTTACCTTATCCACTACCAGTGATGAACACTCATACCCAAATAATCCCATAAACCATCTCTGGGACTATAAATAACCAACCAGTGGCACTACTTAGCATGCAGGATCCCAAGGGCTAGCAAGATAAAAATATCTGCATACAGCATTTCATTGTATACCTTCTAATTAGTAGACAAGAAGCTTCAAGCTCCACATAATATTTGAAGTGTTGTAATAACCTTTCCAACACTCTATTTGGACATCTCTGGGGTTTCTTATCAAATATGTTCTCATGAAGCTCAAAAAAAAAAAGAAAACTGCCTTTTTTAAGCTACTTAAGTTTCATCTAGATGCATCACCAAGATCTGAATATGCTAGCTAAGGATCATGATGTCGAAATAAATAGGTAACTAGAAATTATAATTATAAAATACATGTACGTATAAATAATATTTATTTATCCACGTGGTTATAAATACGTAAAAGCAGACAGTAATGGGAGTCACTTATAGTTCATGCAGATAGAAGTTTCTATGTGCAGGCCATAACAAACAAGACTTTGAAGCACTTTAACTGCAGTCAGGTAAATCCACTTTTGGAGTGTCATAACTACGGTTAATTGTTTTGGGTCAACAGTAAATCAAAAAAATTCCTAATTATCATGTATTCCTTCAGCAGCAAAACTTAATCTCCAACAGAACTAGTGTATCTATGACACACTGGTTGTGTGAAGTTCACACAGTACAAAGCTACCACTGCTGCACCAATTTTCAACAAAGAATTGCAGGTAAGACATTCACACACAGCTGCAGAACAGGTTTCACTCAAGCAGTTAGGAGCACATCCTTTGTCCCCAAACACAGAAGGGACATGGAGTTTGTCAGCCTTCCATTATTGGATTTAATGTAGCACTGGAATGGAACCTATTTACAGAAAAATGCTGTGAAAAGGTCACGAACAGTGCAAGACCAGAAAAATCTAGTGTTTAAATTACAAAACAAAGCTGGATGAGAACACAAAAATTACATAGGCAAAAAAAAACCCTATTCCCTTTCATCCAAATGCCACTGAATAGATATGCTTCAAGTTAAACAGACAACTTCTTAGATTACCTTACTTTGTGCTTAGACAATTCATATCCATATTTCTTCATAGAACTCATATCCTCTCCCCTAAGCCCCAGCAATGTTTAGAAACCTTTTTCTCTGCCATACTACTTTCCTGCCTATTATCACCTGGAGTGTTTCAGTATTAGCAGAATAAAGACAATAAGGAATAAAAAACAAAACCCAAAAGAACCCAAAACCAACTTGCTATTAACCATTAAAAGCTATTCTGAGAAAGTCCTTCCATCTTTCTGATGTGAATCTTCTATGTTGCTTGTCTTGCATTTATTTCAGGTATTATCAGAAGACCATTACTCGAAAAGGGAAAACAAAAAACACCAAATATAAGAAAAAAGCCACAATGACAAACTTTAAAGAAAGTATGTATAATATCAAATTCCATCCTTCTCCCTGCCTCCCCTTCAAAGGGAGCTCAAGGAATAAGTATAGTCTGCATAAATTGAATAGGCAGCAGAACAACTTTTCAACAAACACAGCATCTGTTTTTCTACATCAAACTTAAACAAGAAAAAAATCTCCAAAAATAAAAAAAGGAAGCAGTACTTTAAAAAATACTCACGAGGCACACTTTTAAAATACTATCCAATATATTTTCTATTATTTTCAACAGGCACAATATCTATAATCATTGTCTTTGATTAGTATTACTGAGTCACATCTCTTTCAATAAAATATTTGATATCCAGAATTTCTCCTACAATCCACTTTCAAATCAAAAGCAGCCATGTAGTTGTAATATTAAGAGCAGCTACACTAGAATTTGAGAGAGAAAAAAAAAGCAAAAACTGGACAGAATTAATCCAGAATTTTAATCTAGATACTACAGTAATGTCAGAGCTGTGCAGGCTTAGAATGAAAGAGCAAAGAGTAAGGAAAGCCAAAGATAAATCTTTTATAGGCAAAGCATGAAAATAATAGCTTAGAAAGAAACCTCCACACACACTCTACAGCCAAAGAGAACTGAATGAGTATTGTGGAATGCCGCTCACTTCATTACTACTATCTTCATGAGAAACAAGCAGAGAAAACTCACCATAGGCTGTCCTGGTTCAGAAAATTTAACTTTAATATCCTGCAGATGTTTCAAGATAGGTTCATCATATTCCTAAACAGAAAAAAAGTAAAATCCGATTCAGCAGGCAATATTTGGAAAAACAGTCTCTCCTAAAAAAAGAATCAAACCTTGTAACTAATTCAACAATTTCAGCTAAAGTAAAGATCTGGATCTAAATTTCTTAATCATAGTTGCAAATTCTCAGTCGTTTTAGGGCTCATCTTCAGTAAACAAAGCTGCTGGGATGTATTACTGAAGATACAGTAACTTCATTCAGGGTATTTATTACCAGTGAGATTCACAGAAGACACACACCAGGGAATTCTTCTTTAACAGCATTAAAAACAATTAATACAAGTGCAGGCATAACTACCTAAGCTATTTAACAAGAATTCAGCCAATCCACAGCTATTCTTATAGCCTGGCAAAAATAATCCTTTATGGATTAAACTAAAATGCTTGTCCATCATTTCAAGCATCTTCAGGGATTCCAAAGACTCAAAAGACTTGGTGTCTCACACCAAAGGATTGACTCATACTCCACAAGGATTGACTACTAATGGGAAAAGAAGTAATTCATTTAACACAACAGAGGTTGCACATTTCAGAGTAGAAACTTACTTGTACTAATTCACTTAGCATATCTACATTCCTAAAGATAGTAAACCAGAAGTCTGGAATTCCTTTGACATTTGTCTCTTCTGCTTTTTCATCTATTACCACTGCATTTTTCAGGTCTCCCTGGGAAAGAAATACAGAAACAGCTGAGAAATTAAATTGTGACTTCAAAGTATATTAGATAAACAGAGACAGAAGTACAAAACAATTGCCATCTCTGAAGCTGTGTTTAAGGAATATTTGAAATCTACTTTTTTTTCCTCTGCAAATGAAGTTGAGATACAAGGTTTATTTAAACAACTGAACATATACACAATTCAGATTTACTTTCAACTCATTTGAAACTCTGTATGAAGATGAAACAGACCAAGTGTCTGCTTCACTGATTTGACAGACAGAAATAATTAAAACACTTTCTAGAAAGAGAAAGAAATATACATTTCTATTTTTCTATTAATCTCATTTCTGTAGGTCCATAAGCCACTTACAGCGTTTCATCTAAGAATTTAAAATTTAACTTTGCCCTCTGAAATGCTGCTTTAGTTTCCTCATTTTGCAGAATACTCGTAAAATTATTTTTCACAGGTATTTTTCATTATTATGCTGCATCTAATTATTACTATTTTAGGAAACAGGATGCCCTCCACATAACTGATGTCAAATGTTATAAAAAAGAAGAATGAGGAAGTCGTTTCTCAACCCTAAACAACCCTGGAAATTCAGTCTTAGTTAGTTACTTACTTACCTTTCCTTTTACACCACTAGATAGCAGCAGATATTCAAGATGCTTTTGGCAGTTGCTTGGGTTATGACAAGACAAGTATACAAAGCTACAATTTATTTCCCATCTAGACACGTTTCCGATTTTATCGTGTGGAATATGGCCTGTCAATGCTGTATTTACAGAGACTAAGGAACGTTTTTTGCTCATGCACATGGAGCACTGTGTCATGCTAAATCTCAGGAGATCAGTGAAAACAAAGAGAACAATTCACTTTGAATACAAAACAGCATTCAAAAAAAACCCTAGAAAAAATCGGGCTAAGGAAAAAATGCAAAGAAAACCTGACAGAATGACAAACAGAGTTTTCTAAGTAGGTCACGTTTCTGAGACAAAGCCTGAGCACACATCTCCAGAAACTATGCTGGGAAAGTAACAGGCAGCCCACAGACAATATTATGCCTCCTAAATCTAGACAGCTCCTACTCAATAGACAAGTAGGAATCCACCAGCTAAGCAGACATTTTGTTAGCTCAATTCTGCTTTATGACTGTGTGACAAATGTCTCACCCGTATTTATGAAAATCAAAGCTAATAATGTCCCCAAAAATAATGGAGACAGGCAGAGAACCAACCAGTCTTTTATTATCTTAGGGTTTCATGTAGCACTGGAATGGAACCCATTAGCAGGAAGGTGCTGTTAACAGGTTACGAACAGTGCCAACCAAGGCAACTCCTCAATTCCCACAAGTCACAAATTGGAAAAAAGGCTACATTAATGGTGTAGAAGCTTTCACTGGACATAACAACGTATTCATCACAAGAACACATCAATGACACAAAAGTTCTTTCAATGGCAAGGACAGTAATTTAACTCTGATAATCTGATATATCCACAGTAGATGACTCAGCTTATACTCACAGCCAGTTTTTCTTCATCCTCATTTTCACTGTGCCATTCTGACTCTGCATCTGTGGGTTCAGCTTCCCCATTAATAAACTCTCTTCTCTGTGTTAAAAAACCAAAGAATGTAATTGAAGATGTAAAATTATATATATGCAACCAGAACTGACAGGAACAAAGAAATAAAAATTATATACATGATTTTCCCACCTTATCAAAAAGAGGTTGATAGAGTGCTGCATATTTTCTCTCTAAGTCATGTACTTCTTCATAGAATTTAGCTTCTATATGGGCACATTTCACCTGGAGCTTTTTCAAGGCATCAATTCTTCTTATCACTGCTTTTGGAAAACTAAAAACCAAAATTACTTAAGGTTAAAAGTTATTTGCCTCAGCATTATTTCACATATTACTGAGAAATAGTTTGCTTATAACTATGTGCAATTTTTAAATAAAAGGCTATGTCAAACATACATGTTTCTCAAAAACCGATTCCAAAACGTTGAAAGAATCCTCTCCTACCCAAGTTGTTCTCAAAGGTGTTATCTTCCGTTCCATTCCCTGGGGCCACTACCCTCCCCCCCGTGTAGTTCAGAGATCTGAAATTAATACCTTTGTTTACACCTAAACTTTGAGACTAGATTTGTGTTGATCCATCTATGAGAAATAAGAACTGTGCATTCTACAGGAGAAAGCTTTGATTCATGGGTCATACTCATAAAGCACACATTACCCATCTGCACTTAAAATTATTAAACATTTAGACATAGACATGTAAAAAAGATCTCTTTATAGAACTTGTGTGTTTTCTAAAAAGAGGTCTACACTCAGCTATTCTCAGTCAAGAAATAAAAGGGTAAGTATTTACTAAAGGCAGCATTTAAATTTACTTTACAGTTAATATAAAACTAAGCTTCAAACTAGGGATATGCAGGTCCTGAACTTTCCAATACATCCAGGACAGCAGAAATCATCAGCCAATGTAGCACATACCCTGTCAGAGAAAGGGTCACAGAAGGAAATAAAGGGAGGGAGTTATTTCTATCCAAAACAATAAATGGCCACGGTAAATACTGAATTGGACAAAATTGTTTGCATAAAGTAAAACTTCACTCTTCCTTCCAGAAGTAAGACACTACAAATCACAGGTTAAATAAACCATTCTTCTGAGTGAATAATTTAATCTAATTTTCTACCTTAATTACACAGTAATAATATTCTATTATGCTTTCAGTCTTTCAAGAATTTTATCATGCCCAGTACTTACTTTTCAATGTAACTTGAAGGAGTGATTGACGTGTTGTCAAGACGTTCCTGAAGAGCTGCCAGGACCTGTGGATTTTGCATCACTTGGTCTGCCAGCTTTTCTATGAAGACAGAAATCCTCTTCTAAACAAATTTGCATAGATTTACAGTGCTTTTATCACACTGTGTCTTAGAGCAGTCACAGTAAAATACTCATTGTTTTCACACCTCAAATAACACCACTGCTATTTGAGGTGTGAAAATAGTATTTTACTAACACAAACAATTACTTCAGGACCAGATTCCAGTAATCTCAAGTTGGATAACGATAGAAAAAGCACTTTTCTCTTTCCAAAGCTATCAGTTGCTTTCACAAACAAGTAGTACATTGACAACATAGGCAAATTTCCTGTTTTCCCTTTATGTAAGAAAGTACAAAACGGAAGTTTTTCTATCCTCCTTCTGTATCAGCTGTACCCTAAAAGCCACACAAATCTGCAGAAGAACCACTGAATTATACTTCCAATACATTTTTTTTCCAACTAGTGTGACTCCTGAAAAAACCCTTCCAACTTTCTGCACTGTACAACAAGCAGCATGGCACTGTGACCTTAACAACTACTCATTTTTTTACCTCAAGATGATTTTGCAATCTGTAAGATTCCTCAACCATCACAATACTTCCCAGAACACCACTTTTACAGGATATCAGATCTAAAATGCTTCTGGTTAGGTGTTAAAAACCCTTACTAATAACCATGAATGGTGTCATGGTATGAAGACTTTTGCTTTTCACATCTTTCCACTGTTTCTTAGTGCTCCTTTCCTCAGACATTAAAAACCCAACAAATCACACAGCACACACTAAAACGATGAAGCTTTCATATGCTTGTGTTTGTGTGTTGCTTTGTTTTTCTTATTTATTTGGGATTTTGTTGTTCTTTCTCAATCCAACCTGACTTTAAAAATTATTCAATGGTGTTTACTGGTTCTCGTGTGATTCCCAACTGCCAGTCACAAAGGATTTCTTAAAAAAAAAAAAAAAAAGGTAATAAGGGAGACCTAAAGAACATTCAGTGACCACATACATGAAACATCTTTCACTATAACTTACAAATTTGAGTATTTGAAGAAACAATGGAACTGTAGCTTTTCTGCAGACAGAAAGTATTAATTTGAAAAACACCAGTCAGCAGTTATCTGCAGACCTTACTAACAGAGAATAAAAATTTCCAAGACACATTCTAAAGATGCATTTTTTGAGAAGCAAGACAGTAAGGAACTAGCATACAAACAGCACTGCTCATTTTGATAATTATGCTGACATTGTTACAAGCCAGTCTTCGCAGGCCTTATTGGAAGGGTCTAGTGGGTCATTTCAGGCAATAGTAAAGCATCACAGTCACAACACATACAAAAATACTGCCTTCACCCTAGTTTTGGCTGCAATAAACATGGAAAACATCAGAAAGTGAACAGTTAGCCTAAAACCTATTGCTTTGCTTTCAACTGTGAACACATCTTCAGTTTTAACTATAAAGGCTTATTCCCCTTCTGTAACGTCACCAACTACTATGTACTTCTCACCTTTTTTGTTGGTTGCATTTTTAGCAGCCTCCAGAGACTCTGAAGCAGTATCTTCTGCTTTACTAAAAGAATTCAAAGGGTAAATACATTAAAATAGTATCACATTACATAAATCTCAGCATTCAAGAAGAAGTTATTCTGAATTTTTGGTTTACTACAGACAAGTTTTATAGGCAAGTATGCCAATAAAAGACATATTTATGTCTTCAAGCTTGTGAAAACTCCAAAATTTGGATATGAAACTAAATCTAAGATGAAAAGGATGCAAAGGCAAAACAAAAACCTTTGACAGATAAATTAATCTCATTAAGTGAATGGCTGGCCATTCATGTGTAGGATTCAGTCTGTGAATCATGTGGCCATTCACTTTGCACAAGAAAATGTTATTACTCACAAATGAAAATACGAGACTCTTTCAGTGTAAGTGATGAAGAAGAACATGAGAAGCGATGCAGGTACGAAAGGAAGATGAACAAGACATAAAAGCTCTGTTTCCAACTTCTCTAACAAGCTGTTTCGATAAAAACATTCACTCCTATTCTAAAAGAGATGTCCCTGGCCTCCCCATCTCCCTGCTGCAATGTCTTCCATCTCACTTCCTGCGCTGGAGGGGAGGGCCCAGCATGAGTCAACAGCCAGCCAGTATTCCCTCTGCTCCATGCCAGTTTAGAGGTCACAAAACGCACACTGGATACTGCAAAAATTAACCCTAACTCACACACAAAACCAGAAGAGATATCACATATATGTCTGGGTATTATCAGGTATGGACAGACCAGCTTATCCAGCACTGCAAACCTCAGAAGAGCAGCAGCATATGGGCTTGCAGCAGCTCCACAAAAATACTGTATGCTCAAAAAATACTACATAAACTAGAAGAAAGAAGGTACCTTTTGCATGCTTAAATCACACAGATCAGAGAAACACTAAGGCTCTTCAGCTCTTCAAAGCATTTACAAAAATATTACCATTTTATTCTTATTTAAGTCTGGTAATCCACTCTTCACAGGTTAAAAAAAACAAACAAAAACCTCTCCTGCAGAACATCAGATATACAAGGCTGGCTCTACCCACCTTGATTTAATTCCAGGAAAACAGTCCAACATACCTGTTATCTGCCATCTGTGTGCCTGTATCCACCTGCAAGTTGAAAAGTAGTGTTTAAAAATACTTGAATGGTAATTTGTTTACCTCAAGAGAAGATGAAAAAAGAACAGGTCATTGTTTAAAACCTCAATACAAATTAACAACTGCTGTTTTTTCTAAGAAATTCACTATGCATAATCCCTCACAGTAAATTAAACAGCTACCAAAATACCCAACTCAAACTGAAATTTACTCAGTTTTTGAAGTCTGTCAGGTGATTTAACCCTCCTAGAACTTATTTTTCTGTTAAATACTCCAGGTACTAATGCATTTCTACCCAATCATGGGTCTCCAGTCTGAAGGTAAGTGCCACAGTTTCCTAGATTAGCTCAGCATTCTATCAAAAGAAAAATGAGCCAAACAGGAAGACATAAATGCATTATTTTCTAATTCCTTGACAGCTTCATAGTAAACAAATTTTTAATCTCTGCCTGTATAGAATACTTGAGAAAAAAAAACAATTAAAATTCAAATAAATTAATTACAATAACTTCCAAATGACTCTTTTCTTATATCACCCAAGCAGAAAAATATGTTTCACTTGTCTGTCTAATCAGGGTTATTTTTGTGAGCAGCTGCTTCTGCTGCTCTACAAGGTGCCTAAAACTGCTGCTAGATAAAAAGAACACTAAAGAGAAGAAAATTATTTACCAGGAGAAGGGGTTTTGATGGTAGCTAGGAAGACAGAATCCCCTGTATAAAGATTTGCTCCTTATTTATCAGGAGTCAGAAAATTAAGAGGAAAGAGAGATGTTAAAATCTCGTTATTAACAATGACTGGAACCAAATTTAGCATAGCTACTGCAACCCCCAATATCTAAACTCACTCTCCTGGGAAACCAAAGGGAGACAGATTGTCTAACTTTTTCTGCTGTTCTTTCTTTTCTGGGGTGAAATAGCCAACCCTGTACATGTACTTCAGTAACAGAGATTGAGATTTTTTTACCCCCATTTTAAAAAGCTGATCACGAATTCCAGTAATCACCACCTGCCATAGGGAAGCACAGGTGGTATTTTCCACTACCAAGCTTTCACGAAAGCAGACGGTCTGTGAGTCAAATTCAGAACAAAAAGTACCTTCAATCATTCATCAGAGTTGACAGGTCTGATTTCCCCAACTCTATGAAGGCCAAACAGCCTGATCTCAGGCCCAGCTTCCAACAGAGGGCTACCAAAGAAGAACCTAAGTGCTCATGCCAACTTGAGCGGCAGCCCAGAGACTGCATGCACTCTTCCATCTGGAAAATGCTGGATCCTGCTCTCAGCTGCAAAAGCAACACTTTCAACAACCATTCCAAACAGAGCTGAAAAGCTTTGTTAGTCTTCAACAGTACTAACAGTGCACTTCAGATTATTCCACAGGAAGTTGTTTACATCTCCCATATAAGCCTAGAAGCCCACCCTGCAGGTTAAGCCCAGGAACAAAATAAAGGGGCTTCTGGCAGAGTAGGTGTTCCACCAGCTCAGGCAGATTTACTTCCAGACACTTCCTCTTGCCTTAAACACAACAAGAGAAAGTGGCAATGCCAGCAACCACCTGCTAGAGCAAAACAGATTTTTACAGTCTCACAGCTGAAGAAATAAAGGAGCATAAATCAATCTTTCCTTCCACAGCAACAGAAGGCAGGGAAAAAAAGATACCATTAAAAAGGTAAAACATTGCAAACTGACCTAATATCAGAGTTCAGCCAACAAGTTATATGATCCTAACCATTATTAGAGGAGACAACAGCAGGCAACTAAAAATGCAGACTTGCATCACTTAAAAATTACCCTCAAAGACTTGTGGCTTCCAACCTAGGCCCAGCAACTGAGCTACTGGAACAGACTCTACTCCACATAAAAATTCTCCTGCTCAGCTGTTTGTGCTGTATTTCCTGCAGGGAACTACTTCTCAAGCCTGCCAAGGGAAGAAAAGATCCTCATGTGTGTTTGGAAAACATGGAGTAATGTTTTAATAGCAGCTGAATTCATCTCCACTGGAAGAGACATGAATTGGGATGAATTTGGCATGTTCTGACAAAAGCCACTTCCCAAGTTACAAGCAAACACAAAAAAAGAAAATAAGAAGAAAAACACCTTTCCCTGGTGCAAATACATACTCCGAGTCTTGTTTCACTTCCTAGAGTTGTGCCTTTGGCAACCAGAAAGTAAAAAGAAGCATATAAACAAATAATGAGATGCAACTTTCTTAGAAGAAAGCTTGTCATTCCCAGTTTCATTCCAGCTGCCTTGCACTGATTTCACTGTCACAGAGTCACCAACAGAACTGCTCAGGACAAGCTAGTGAGGGCAGTGGAGGAGAGAGAAAGGTAATTTTAGAGATAAAGTTAAGTGCACACCAGTTGAAAAAGAACTGCACCAAAGCACTGAGCCTTCGCGTCCACTGTATTCATTACTTTCCAAGCAACTTTACAGGCAATGAAGACATGAAAAAGCAACCAGAACCCAAGGAAATAACAGCAGAAGGCATCGTTATTATTGCTTCCACCACCATTAAGAGGACAAATTAGTGCCTCATTTCTTCTGGACAGTTCCCTGCTTTCAAATTACTCAGGCAAATGAAGCTTTGGGGATGGAGGAGATCAGATCAAACCCCTGTTCCACAAGGCAAGCTACTGTTTCAATTTGTCTAGCACAAATGTCACACACCATCAATCACTCAAAACTGCAGAAGACTGTAAACTCAAGGAGAACAACCTGAAGGACACAAATTCAAGGGACAAATCTACAGACTGGCAAGATGTACTCATAAATATAAGTGTACACGGAATAAATCTTCTCTGCCTTGCACAAACCTTCTGAACGCAACTAAAATACAAAACAGGAAACTGAAGGGCTCCTGAACTTACAGGAAGACTCCTGCCCAGAGCTGTTAAGTGCTTTTAGTAACTACAACAAATCAGAAGGGAAAGTTACAGCTTCCATTTCACAGGCACTGAGACGCGACCGCGTGGGAAGCCACAAACGAAACATTTGGATACTTTCTGTACGGATAGTAAGAAAGGATCACGAAAAATTATTTTGAGGAAGAAACTCATTAACCTGTTCCACAAGCTCCGGACATCAGGAATACGTAGGCTCACCTCTGAAGTTTTCTTAGAGGAACACTATTCTGTCTAGAGATGACCTCATAAAAATCTGCCTAGTGATTCTGGTTTCATCTTAATTCCCACATTCGCTACTCTGTATTTTAAAGCCTCGTGAGCAGATGCTACAGGAAGGGATTCTGGCAAATCCTACGGACACCGATATTGTGTGTAGTAAACAATTGCAGCAGCAAAGAAAAATTTCAAACAGGCCCTCAACTGGGAGACAAGGAAGCCGAAATGCAAAACCGAGCTCCCCGAACCGCCCACCGCGCTGCGGGAACACAACACCATGGCTGAGGTCAGGCGAAAGCACCGACCCCAGCCAAGCAGCGAAGGCCTTAACTCAACCCGAGCACGGCGGCGTGAGAGCGCCGGGGGCAGCGCTCACCACAACCAGCCCTCCCGCCCTCCTCCTCCCCCACTCCCCTGGAGGGCGGGGACAGGGCGGGCGTGCTGCCAGGCAGCGCGGCCATACATGCGGCCGGAACCCCTGCGTTACCCGTCGCCAGGCACGGAGCAACATGGGAACCGTTCCGTGGCCCCCAACTTCTCGAACCGGCCTTAAAATGGAACCGCGGCAGCCGGCCGCAAACCCCTCCACGTCGGGCGGTTGCGGCCGCCGCCGTGCTCCGCCCCTGAGCGGGCCTATAGAAAATTCTCAATCTCGCGCCGCGGTAGCGGCGCCCGGTCCGGTCCGTCCGCTGTCCGCACCCGCTGCCTAGGGCGCAGGGCCCGGAGCCCGGGGCCGCCCGCCCTCACCTGCCCGCGCCCCTCACGCCGCAGAGGCCGCAGCGCCGCCGGGCTCCTCGCAACCTCCTCGCTCGGGCAGCGCCGCCGCCAACAAAGACGCGTCCCATTGGCCGCTGCGCGGGCGCCTCCCTCAGCAAAGGCGCCGCCGATTGGCCCCAGCAGCGCCGCGGCCGCCACGCCGCACGCGGGCCATGTTGACTGTCCGCCGCGCGGCGGTCGGCCAATCAGAGCACGCGGGAGGGGGGCGCGCGGGGCCGCGAGCGCGCGCGAGGCGAGCGCGTGATGCGGGGCGGGGCCGGGGGGGACGGCGCGTGCCCGCGTTCTTAAAGTGACAGCAACATCCCTTTCCTCCTCTGCTCCTCCAGCAAAAAGGTATTTTCAGTAATCTGCAGGAACCTCCTGGACTGTGTGTGCCGGGTCTGCTGTCGCTCCAACAAATATCAGAGTGGTTGGAGCCCCGGGGCCTGTGAGGCTGTGGGCCTGTCCCAAACACATGCAACGGTGTCACCGTGTCAGCCCTTAATTCTCATCATAAACTCTCATTCATCTGTCCCTGGGTAGAATTAGAGCAACTCCACCACCTCGCCTCTCTGGCCTGTCCTCAAAAGTACCCAGCCATCCGTGACAGCATTCCAGTCATGTGGGCTATCCCACTATGTCTCAGCAATTACATGAGATCCCTCCATGCCTCAGTAATTGCGATTTGCCATTAAGAT
Organism: Rhabdornis inornatus; assembly: GCA_013397075.1. NCBI lineage: Eukaryota > Metazoa > Chordata > Aves > Passeriformes > Rhabdornithidae > Rhabdornis > Rhabdornis inornatus. Next base: position 1,079,080 of record VWZS01008969.1, read on the forward strand.
TATCCATGCTGGGAGGATGATCCATGCAGTTTCTGAGGCACCGTGCCTGGCCTGAGAAATGTGGTGCTGCTTTCCACCTCCTCTGCTGCAAGGCCAGTCATGACAGTGCCCATCTTCAGCTCGGACACTATTCACAAACGAAGCCCAGAAAACCCCACTGTCAGCCCACATTCGGTGTGCATGGCAGTCTGAAAGCACTGATGTGAGGAACTGGTCAATTTCAGCACCTGCAGCCCCTTTCACTCAATTGGGAAAAAACCTCTAACCCTTTTCTCCTGTCAGGGAGTTCTCTTGTTCTAAAAAGTTTTCTTCAGGTCTGCAGCTTGGATTTCTGTAACGACTAGTGTTTGGAAGCAATGAGACCAATATTTTATAAATTAACAATGAGTCAATATATTTATGTTGGATTAAATAATTTACAGTAGGAATTTAAGTTACAGGAATATCCAAGGAATCTTTAATTACATACCAACATTGTAATTAAAAATGAGATAATTTTGGAAGAACTGTAGGAATGTTGTAGCCAGTTGCACGAACAAGCAGATTGGGTGGGCCAGAGGACATGTTCAGTGGGAGGTTCCCCTTCTTTACTTTTCTTCCAGCTCCCTTGCCCTGTTTCTCCAAACCAGTCCTTTTTCTAACATCAGCAGATTAACAGCCTTCTCGTATTTCCATTAATCATTAATTTTGGGACAACCTTATGCATGGTAGTGGCTATGCTTGATTCTCAGTGTTCCAAAGAAGAGCATAATGAACTCTGAAAGAAGGGTTTATCTGAAGGTATTCCTACTCCACACTTCTGTGCTTGCTGCTGGCTCACAGTTATTAAGTATTCTTTGTTAAAAGTCACTCAGATGCTGAGTACAAACTCCAAACTGTCTCCTATGAAGATGTAAGAGAGGTTTTATCTGACTATGTAATCTAGCTGCACTTTTCTGCACCTGTGTATCAAAGTAAACACACATTTCAATTACCTCACACTCTGGATTTTTAGTGCCCCTCTCCAAAGGCATTAAACCTCCCATGATTAATGAGGAATTTTTGCTGACTGTTGTCTAACCTCAGTGCTAGACTCCAGGACTGTGGATAAAGCACAATCTGTGGAGTCATCTTGCTGTCAGGTGCTGCTACCCTGCAGGGAGCTGCAAACATGTATCTGCTGAATCACCCTGGCTCAATTTAAGCACCCAGCCTCACATGCAAGGGCTTGGAGAACCAAAACCAAGGGAAGGGATTCTGCCAGAGTGGCCAAACAGATGCACTTGACACTGGACAGCAAGCTAGGCTGAGATCTGTGACTGGCACTAAAACTGTCTGTGTCTTCTGCCCTAGGGTGGGTATTAATGGAAACTGCTCTCACTTGGTGAGATGCCAGACATTCACAGCCTAATCTGAGATATAAGGCTTCATCTGTCAATGACTTTTCCTGCAGGGGAGGAATAAGTTTGATCATTGCTAAGCAGAGTCTTGGCACTAAATAGCTGATATGCTTCTTAATTAATCTGTCTCAAGGCATGTTAAGTACTATGCATGTGGTACATATAGAAATTGCCTTGTGAAATCACAGAGTGGAGCAAAATTCCTCCCCATGTTTGTGTGGTAGAAGTTGTGTAATTAAAGAGGCAGCTAAAGTTGGTCCAACAACTACCACCAGCTGAGAATGCTTAAACTTACCTTCAACTTATTTTTCTGCATTTTAAGCTATGCACTGTATGTGGCAGCGAATTGCTTATTTGCACACTTTAAATGTACCAGTGCCTTTGTGCAACAGGAGACAGCAAATAAAAATGTTAGGATAAACAGGTCAAAGGCAGTAGCATAAATGTAATCAGCACTCACCAGTTGAAAGTCTTTGAAAAGATTGGTAGCATCAAGTTCACACTGAACAATTCACAGATTTTTCTACCAGTATCTCAGCAGACTAAGTGATGTGAGGAATTTGTTCTCTTGAGTGGAGTAGTATTCACATTTGATGTTAATGGGAATATTCACATCAGAAAGGCTGAAAGGCACACACTGAGCAAGAGACAAACAAAATTTGCTGCTGCCAAGCTTGGCCTTCAGCCAAGGGTGCAATTAAAAACAGAAACACCACTCTTTTACCTTCCCTTGCCATCTCTGAATAAATTCTTTGATAGGTGAGAAATTAAAAGCTCCATGTTGTATGAGCAAGATAAGGTCCCTGTTCCAGAAAATTAAAATATTTTAAAATGCTAAGACTTTGCTATGAGGATTTTCATAATTTTCATAATGCTTAGAAAATCATATTTCAGACTGGCTTCCCTGAGAGTGTGTATGCATACATGACCTTTTAAAAAAACACACACCAAAAAAAAAACAACCAAAAAATTGAAATACTGTGTAGTCTGCCCTCTCCCTTTTTCTAGCTGAGTGAGACATGACTAAGACACTGCAGACCATTGCTGTTGCAATTCCCTTCTCCTGCTTGCTAGGTCTCTCTCACAAAGCAAGTGCAGCGGAATTCACTTAAGTGCCACCTTGAGGGATTGCCAGGGAATAGGTATTGTCTGTGCAATTAATTAATCCCACAGATCAATAGGCATGCCCACACTGAAAAAGTTATCTCAATCACTGTGCATCCAAGCCTGGCTGCAGCATTCTTTGTTTGCTACCAAGTTTTCCTTCACAAGGATTTTACACATACTGAATTTTAAAAAAAAACATACTGAGAGAAGGTGGAAGCAGTGTGTGCATGTGGGAAGCACACAGAAAGACTGGAAAATAACCTTTGGAAAATGCGAGTCTGAAATGCTCCCAAGATCCCTGCAAGGAGAGTTGTCCCAGAAACAAAATGAAGCATTTAGGAAGGAAAAAGGGCATTTAAAAAACACCCCATTCTTTTACATTGATAGAGTAGGTAAGTAATGGAATTGGATTAGGTTCTACTAAAAACATAGCAGGAAGAGAAAAAACAAAATGTGGGGGCAAAAGCCAAGATTTTATCATGGAGATGTCATAAACTACAGTCCAGGGCAGCAATGGATCTACAGTACTTTCTCCACAGTTAAATACTAACTCATTTTAAGTAAGTGCTAACTCAGATCACCAAAACCAATTTCTGTATTCAAATTCCTGGCACTATTTGACATTAAGTTTCTACTTCAGAAGCAGCATAAGCATGTCTTTCAAAGATATCCTGAGTGTACATGCATCTTCAGGGAGCATGCTGGGAAGAAAATGATGAGCTGATAATGCCAAAGGGAGTTAGGATCTAAAATGCTGCAAAAAAACGTAATTGAACCTTGTCTCTTCTCATACCAAAGGATGGAGAAGTTTCCCTGATGTGCAGTTTAAACATGCATTTATAAAATCGATTCGAAATTAGCAGAATAATCAAATATTGAATGCAAAATTAAATTAGCAATAGCAAGCTAAAGGAAAAGCTCTGTAAACCACATTTCAAAAAGATGGTTGTGGAATAAGGTCAATATTCTTCTCACTACACAAAGTTCACATACAAGTACTTCACAATAGATTTTATTTTCTGTACACAAGATGCATCTGCTTTACTGACCTTAACATCATGTATGTTTTCAAAGGCAAATACAGACAAATTAGAAAAAAAACCAAACCTACTAGACCTTTCTGTTACTCCAAATAACGTGTTCATTCTTCAGAAGAAGGAATATAAATACAAGGAATAAAAATAACAAGGAAAAGCAAAGATGTTTTAACTCTTAATTAAGTAAAGGAACATAGCCTGATGATTGTAGCGTGAATCTAAGAGTTGAGAAAACAGAGGTGTCTCAGTATGACTTTCTGCAAGTCACCTTGAGAATACTGAATGAATATAGTTCTGCAAATCAGACACTTGGTTGATCTGTGCAGCTGTAAAGTAGGTGAGATATTTTTTAGGATTTCACGAACTTGAGTTCATTTAGTAGCTTCTGCCAGTGAAACGCATTGTTACGCAACAAAGAACTCTCCCTGCAGATACAATGTGACCATACTACATCAGAAAGGTTTTTATCTCAGGGTTAAATCATCATGTTTAAAACATCAGTCTTGAATACAGGGCAATGTCTAGCTATATTCCCTAACTGCAAACCAATCCACGAACTGTATGTCAGTAGGAAAATCTCTGTTAATTCCCCATGGCTCTGAACTGGTAATTAGGTACTGAGTACTTTGGGTAATCAGGTACTTTGGCAGGGCTCCTGTTTCCTTGAAGGGAAAGCTCCAAGAACACACCACCTCTGCCATCAGACCTTCATGTCTTTCCCACCTGTTTGTTCAATGCAGGTGCATTTGCCTTGTACTTACCCACTCGACTGCAACTGCAGGTTGATCTGTTCCCTTTTTCAACACAGGGACTGTGAACTTCTACTATGCAGAGTGTTCTGGATATACTTAAGAGAGTTTTTAATAACAGCAGCTAAAATAAGTATCACAGTGGAACTACCCACTTTTCCTGCTTATGTCAAGATACTAAAGTCATCTGGAAAATACTGTTCTTACTGTAGGGCAAATGACTCAGCTCCCATTAAGCAATACATTTTTCTGACTGTAACATCGGGTCTTAGATAGAGATCGGGATGCAGGACAAATTAACCAAAGCCTGGACAGCTAGAATGAACAAAAATCCATAGTGGATTTGCTGACTGAGCAGCACCTTCACAAATAGAACTGGCAACCACTATTGCTACGGCTGAGAAGAAACTTCTTACAGGTTGGCTTTTTTTTTCATGATGGATTTTTATTACATTTCCAGATGACATTACTAACCCACGTAAACAGGAATTTTACTTTGTACATAATAGAAAGTGTAAACAGAAATTTGAGCATCAGTATATGCTCACTTCTTCAATAGGAACCCAGCACTCGCCTGCTAAATAAAAAGTCCTGTTGTTTTCAATTTGCACTTCCATTCTGAACCATTTGTAGATACTCCTTGTGTAGCTTTTCTTGGGTTTCATAAAGTTTCTTTAGCTTCTTAATTTGTCCTTTGCTAAGTTCTTTGCCTTCTGTATCATGGGTAGGAAATCCCTGAAATATATATATAAAAAAAGAGTATTTAAGATAAATTCTTGGTCTGCTTTTGTTCTCTATGGAATCATGTTTTAATAAGATAGAGAGATAATGTCATGATGACAGGTTGTCAGGAAGGGGTGTATCTTGGCTAATTTTAGTCACCTAGAAGTTTGACAGCTAACTTTGACTATTTCTGAATGTTCCCTTCCTAGTTAAACAAGAGGCATAAGGGTGTACTTATCTTCTGTCCTGAGCCACATAAGGGAATCTTAGACCACTAACTTTTAGATGGTTTTAGTTAAGAGAATAATGATTAATTTCTAAACAGATGGTTAAAATAATCTTTTAATCAATACTAGCAGATTGAATCCAAGGCTTAAAGGAAAAACAGTAAGAGATTTATATTCTTGATGAAGGAAGTATCATCAGCATCTTTATGGACATTCTCCTTGTCTTGCAGGGGTATTTTCCAGTGTTTATCATCTCCATTCTGACTTGTCCCCAGGGCTTGAATTTGTGTAGGTGAAGGGGAGAGGCAGAAGCAGGATCAATGACCCAAATCAAGTAGAAGTGAAGAAACTGCTTTATGTTTCCCAAGTAACCCTTTCATCCCCAAGGGGAGCAATCAAGAGCAAAGTTATGCATACAGCCCCTTCAGAGAGCCTTTGCCAGGAGAGAGCAAAACAGTGGCTAGAAGAAAACAGGAAACACAGGACCTCTCCAAAAAACATCAGTTCTGGCAGAGCTGGGGAGTTTGTACTTGCAAATGAATACCCTGCCTTGCACCAGAGTAATAAATCTGTGAATGAACATCATACACATTCCTACCCACAATATATATTTTGATTTGCAATAAGGGAAGCCAAAGGCAAAGTACAACGAATGTACAAAGGAACATAGAAGGAAAATACCCTTGAAATGATGGCTAACAGAGACATTTCTCCTCAATGCACAATAAAATTCATATATCACCTTTTCTTTCTCTTCTTCCCACCTCTTGCTACATTAATAGCACTGCCTTGGAGGTTTGGAACAAGATTGGTATAAACATATACAAATAAGTATATGGACAACTGGGGAAGGAAACCCCCTCCCTGTATGAAGAAAAGTCTCTTACATTTTCATCAAACATGGAATATTTATCAAGTTCCAATTTAAACATTTCATGTGGTGGAATCTTCATTTTTTCCAGTTTTGCTGCCTGTAATAAAAAACATGCATTAACATCATAGTTAATTACCTGTCATGTATGCAAAAGGAAAAGGAGATTATAATTTCAAAATCAAGGAGCATTCAATTCATAATTGTTTATTATGTGAAAAGAAACTTGGAGTGAGAAACAACTCAGTAGGTCTTAGCTGTGCTTGTCTGGAGGAAAAACTGTTTTAAACCTGTAGAGAACCACTTTATAAAACAGACGCATTGCAGAAACTCAAAATGATTTGCTTATATACTCCAAAAACTACATTTGATTCATTCTAACTTGGTTCTTTAGTCAACATAAAGTGAATAGCTGCTATCATAAAGAATATTCATCAATTAACTCACAGCAAAGGAAAACACCTTTGGCAAGTTTCCTGCTGACAAGCAAAGGTTTCTGTGCAGTTCACAGAAGAATCAGATGCAGTAATTGCACTGAAAACAAACTGAACTCTCCATTATCTGTAAATAAGCTCATTTCAGAATCTTTTCCATGTAATTTTTTGCCCTACGCAAAGGAATCACCTTTTCGAAAAAGTGAAAAAAGGTGTATGGAATTTGTGGATGATAAATGGTATTTATCTTGTTTTATCTCTGAATGTGGTACTCTCTAAAAGTTCTCTTCCTCTTTTAACACAGGAATGTATTTCCTGTACTGTTAAAGTCATCAGCATGGCAAACAATATTTTCTCTTATGAGTTCATCTCCTCTGTCTACTCCCCATCCAAAACTCAAAATGTTTGAGCCATCTGAATTCCAATCAAAGAGATAAAACATCTCCCTGCTCAGTCATAAGGAACAGGGGAATTGTTACTGAGAAAAATAAAAAAAAAAGGAGAAAAATAAACCTTTTCACATATACTTATGATATGGAATAAAATAATAAATGACACAAGCAAAATCTTCTCTAACAGTAACAAGCATGCAAGATACTAGTTTGTCAGTTAAGGAAGTAATACTGTTTATAGACTGAAACTAAGTGCTACAAGTTCTTCTGTAATAAGTTTTTGCAGGCTTTAGTCGTGTTTTCAAAAATGGCTTCTCTATAAAAATTTGAAGTCCAAACCTGAACTGCAAGCCAAAGCCATTCTGAGCAGGAAATTTTACACAAAAAACAAAAGAAATGGAGACCTGCTTAAGGCTGGGCAGAGAGCCTATGTTCTGATGTTCTTTCCTGCACGTGACTACTGCTGCCTACACTTTCCTTCAAAATGAAGTTACTTACTTCCTGCTGTTGTTTTTTCCTGGCTGCTTCTTCTTTCTTCCTTTTTTTCTCTTCTTCTATCTGTGAGAGGCAGTGTTAGTGAGTAAAAAGTAATGCACTGTTTCATTTGGTTGTTTTCTACAAACCTGAGCCAGCTCCCCTGGATATCTAATCATAGACAGAACTGGCAGCATGACCTGCAGCAAACCCACCAAGCCTAATAATTAGGATTGTCTGATACTTCCCACTGTATGACTTTGATTTCATTTGCTTTTATTCATAGTTAAACCAGTTCTAACTGTTCAGAATGCATTTTGCATGCAAAATGGATACCTATAAAAGAATACCTAAAAGAAATTGTCCAATCATTTTGGGGGGAAAAATGTTTCACAAATTACTTTTAAAAAATACTGTATTTCAATGATATTTTAAGCTCTTGCCTCAAACTGTGAAGCTATCACAGTTCCTCAAGCAGCAGTTGTATCACTTGATGTTCCTATGGAAACAATTATCCAAATTTAGCCAACTTGCTAAAAATCCCATCTTGCACTTGCCTGGGAGAGACCTGTCAGTTCTTCAAGGGTTCTGCCAGTACTGAACATAATGCCATTTCCAGGGAAAAGGCACTCTGGCTGCAGGTCCTACCCAGCAGCTATAAACAAACTGCCCTCAAATGTCACTCTGATGAAAACACGTGGAACTGACTGAAATTACTTTTTACTTCTCCCTTTGCTAAAAAAACATCAACATGGAAGGAGAAATGTTGGAAAGTCTTCCAAATATTTCTAGTTGTGATATAATTTTATTATTTGGTAAAATTGAAGATGGACATATGAAGTGTTACTTCTAAATATTACAAGGTCAAATATTAATGCTAGGAAGTGCCAAAAGCAGCATTTCTATACAGACCTTGTGCATCTGAATTCAAATTCACAAGCTTTATAGAGTAACATGAATTCTTGCCCCCACATCCTGAATATCTCATTAATCCATACTATATTAATTAAGATTTAGCAGTACATTTTTTCCTCACATATCAGATGAATACAGACTAGTTCTATGGAAAACGTTGACTTCATTTGTACAAACAAAACAAATCTGCATTAACTTCTCATTGGAATTGTTCTTCCAAAAAGATAAGACAGTCGGAATGCAACACTGAACATCCCTTCGTTATATGAAGATCTTAAAAAGCAAACAAATAAAAAAATCTTAGAGGTATTCACCAGGTCCCATACAAAGTTTTCAAGAAGCTGTTCCAGAAAATTCTTTTTTTCCAACACACTCAAATTTTTGTATCAATTCTCTTATGTCATCTTCCTTGTTCCTTGTAGTCTGCTATGGTTTTTCTTATGAATTATCAAAGAAATGTAAAAATATTCATAGCTTACACATTAAATTTTAAAAATATAGGATGCTTGAAGTAATTACCTTTTTCTTTTCTTCTCTTTCTTTCAATAATGTGTCCTTATCCACTAATTTAACCACAGTTGGAAGTCCTAAAGAAGCAAAAACAGATGGATTAATTTCTTGATTAGTCAAAGATAAATGTATTCACTCTGTGATAATTGTTTTCTTTTGGCATGCTGAATGCAAATACAACTCAGTGGCTACTCAAAAGTGACTAAGAAATTAGGTGTTACACAAAAGGTGAAAAATATTGCAATGTATGTTTTTTTATTCTGTACACGTATTCCAATATACAGTTCTACAATAGATATCCATACATATATATATACCGTTTTATGTGATACATATTATGTGCCATTATATATAGTATATATGAAATATATATATATGGTGCACATATGATATGCTATAGCTCTGCAATACTTGAGTTTACTGAATTATTCTAAATTAGTTTTGACGGTCTGTTTTCTCACTTCTTAGGAAAGCAGCAGTATTATAAAAACAGCTCCTACGAAGCTCCAAGAGATAACTGAGTACCTTCATGATCTTCAAATCGAACTCCAAGTTCAGGCAGGATGTCATCCCGGAGAGCATCACACAACTGCAGCACTTCAGTTACTACAGAGCATGAAAAATACTTTTAGTGAAGTAAAATTTGCCAAAGTATACCTTTATCCAGCTACATAGTTACTTAGGTGCAACTAAGAAATTGCCACTCTGTCAAAGAGAAAGAAAGGCCTTTTCTTTTAAAGTGGTAAGTAAGGCCTGCCTTATTTCAGCCATACAGAGAAGCAGCATGTTTCTTTGCAGGGACTTGAAAATCATAAATTTCTTCCAAGATACCCTCACTGTTCCTGAAGCGGAACAGAAAGAAAATCCAAGCCAATTCAGAAATGATGCAACAATTCTGCCAGGGTATGGTGGAAGGGTATATGACTCAGGAAAATCCTAATGGTTGCTGTAGGATGTGCAATAAGAAAGGTTAAAAACCTAATTTTAGAAAAATCCCAAATTAACATATCCTGTGCTAAATCTAACAGTGCCTTTTGAAGGACTATGATTTTATTGATTTGATAACTACACATACATTTGTCAGAGTAATCCTAACATCCTCCTTTCAAGCAATCTTTTTGCAGCAGAACAGAGAATTTTGGTTTGGTTTTCTGCCAATGGTGATCAGGATATCATGGCTAATATTGGTGATCAGGATATCATGGCTAATATTTTTTTCCCTTGCAAACTTATCAAAGACCCTTTGACGACAGCAAATAGTTAAGAACTTAAAATTTAGCTGAAATATATGCTATCAGCTTTTAAGGGGAAAACAAATCTTCATACAAAATAATTTTTGGATAAGAAATTGTATCAATTGAGAAGCAGCAGAACAGTTAAGAGGGACTAAATGCATCAAAGAGACTAGTATGTTGCTGTTGTGAATTCAGTGGCATTTTTTATAGGCAATTTGGGAGTAACACTTAGCAAGTGTAACAAGACAGATACTTGGGTTAGATGTCCTTACAATGAACAAGTGTTCTTCCTTACAGCAATTCTTAGCTCGTTAAACCGAAGAAGTACGCAGGGCCTCAAAGTTATTATTTCAGGCAGGGGAAGCCTCCATCCAGGCAGTTTCCTAAGCACTGCACCTTCTGGTAGATACAATTACCACCCTGAGCCTTCATCTCTTCCACAATTTTCAGAGAGCTGCAAGTGAACAACACTGACTATCCTAAAACCATGAGAAGGAACACCCTGTTTCAGTGCATGGTTGTGTTCCGCGGCTTTCTCTTTGCACAGAAAACCACTGCAGTGTACAGAACCTCTTTTGTCTGCCATAAACAGAGTCGTTGTTTCTCCTGATCCAGAGCAGTTACACACAGTGAACCACAGTCATGTTTGATGCCACTCTAAATCAGCCATTAAGATAAACCAGGGATAAGATTACCTCACTGGCTGCTGATACTAAAAGGTGTTGACTCAAACCTTGGCAAAGGAATTACATATATAATATCAAGACTGTATCAGAAACACCTACTGCTTATTCACCAAAACAGCATCTTCACAGCTATAGATGTTTACTTATCGAAAATCATGAATAACTGAAAGCTGAAGAAGAAGAAATCCGTCAAGGAGAAATGTATAATGAAACAAATGATTTATGAGAGGACACATCCTCTGATCAATCCTGTCATCCAGAGGAGTCAGCACCACAGTAAGGCTGAAATGTGCCTGTTCTTTGCATGTGGCACCTCTAGAGCAAATATGTTTAGGATTGGGTAGGGGATTGTTTATGGGCTGCCTCGGGACATGAAGAGGCTCTCACTGAGGACAGTGACCAGGAAACCAGTGGGACAATGCCTTATCATCACTGCCCATCAACACCTCAGAAGATGGACACTCCTTGGGCCTGTGACTATTTCCCAAACTTCCTCACAATTTCAAGCCTAAGAGTATCAGATGTGAAACAGATGTTGAGATGTTGTGAATCGGAACACTGTGACGGGAAGGAAAAAGAGGAGTTTGAAAAGCATCTGGAGAATGCTGGATGTAAAGACTGGCAGCAAAAGACAAGAGCAAGCAATGCTACAGTGAGAGAGTTTGTCCCAGTTCTGGTCAACTTATGACAAATATGAGAGAGGGCAGAAGGTGCAGAAGCTGCAGAAGTGCAGTGAGAATTATTAAGTCTGCATTTGAATGATACCCATTCTAGATTATAGTAATATTTTTGCAGAGTATATATATTTTGATTATTACTAAAAACCATAGCTTTAAAAATGCCTATTCTGTGAAATGTTTCGTAGATGCATTTTCAAAGCGCATGTGTATGGATGGGGACATTTGTAATACTCTGCAGGTTTTACAGAGCCACATGCTTTTTATTTAACATCTGAGAATATTTAAAGCAATACAGATTGTTTTAAATAATATTTAACACAACCCTTCCAGCAATTTCCTGCAAGCAAGAATTTAATGGGTAAAGGGAAAGCAATCAGTAGCATGTCAGTGCAGGTCCTGCCAACCACCACTCAGCTTCCATGTATCAAACAGTTTAAAAGAAAGGTGCCTCCCTGGTCAAATTGCAGAGTGGTCCATACCCCAACCAAGCAGTAACTAGATCCAGTTTGATTCTCACTGTCCAGTATATTTCAGGCAAAAAATCACTGCCTTCCAAGTAGGAAATTCAAGTGCCAGTAAGCAGTCTAGAGCCAAGTGTGTTCTCAAAATTATCTACAAGAAGGCCTGTGATATTTAAACCTTACCACTGCTAAAAGCAACGACCAATTTAGCTCAACCATCATAAAGCAAGGGGAAAAAACAGCTTCATATAAATAAGTGTGTTAAATACCAAAAGACTAAAGCTCACATTTTTGGCTGAGGATACACACAAAAACCTCTTAAATTAATTCAAGTTACAGAAGATATTTACTACTGGAACTATTAGAACTTATTATTAAGGCTATTTCTCAGCATCAATTAGGCATATAAGAGCTGGACAACAGTAGCAGAGTAGTCACATCAGCAAATACAATTTTGTGTTTTTAATGTAAACTTATCAGCTTTAGAAGGACTCCAAAACAGTAGCAGAATGAGAGTCCAGAGTCTTTTCCAGCTGAATAGGTTACCAGACACTACAAATAATTTTACGTTTCTGTGTAATATATGGGTTACTTGCATGTTTTATGCATTAAAAATGCCCTGTTTTGCCTTCAAGTACAAATCCCAGTGTCAAAGTTTCAAGAAAACAAGAATCAAGTACATATTGAAGACATGCAAAATTCCACAGGGAACAGCAGAAAATAGTAAGAGCTCCTCCATTAGGAATTATCAGTAAAATCAAAGAAAGCTTAATGGAACAACCTTTTTAACACTCTATAGTTCTGCTGCCAACACACACAGCATGATCAAAGCTTTTCAGAGGGATTAAAAAAGGCACCTGAAACTCCTAGCAAACTCCCAGATGAATTCTCCAAAGAGAGCTCTAAATTACCATCAGGGGAGCTAGAATTCCAACTATGCTAACAAATAATGGTGAGCATCTCGGGCTATTTAAATGCAGACACTATTATTGTGTAGCAATCTACACTTTTAAGTAAATGCAAGCTCCCTGGGGAAGAGATCATGGGTACTTTTATACCTAGAAAGCAGGGAGTGCCCTAACCAAGAATAACAGCAGCTACATCTCATCATTCCAGAACTTTTAGATTCTTTTAGATTAGTTTAGCAGCCTAAAAAGATTCCCAAATTAAAGAGACAGGCAGCAGAGATGCAAAAATTGAAAGCAGCTCTGATTTAAAGATGCTTTACTTTCATTCTCTAAACAAGGAGAGACTATCAGGTGCCTCACACCCACACCTCCATCCTCTCCCATAGTTTGGCTTCTTTCACTTCCAAGTCTCAAGTGAAACAGTACAGGAAAAGGTAAACTCTCACCTTTCTTCTCTCTGGCGATTTGTCGCACTCCTTCTCTGAACTCAGAAAGAACTTTGAGGTATGGCATCACTGTAGATTCAATCTGCAGGATCATAATTTCCACAGTTAGCTAATCATCATTTAGATATAAAACATGTCCCTACACACTTCATATTTATGTGCTGTTGGATGGAACTTGACCCTCAGGGCAGATCTGTATCAATACAAATTGTCATTGCTCTATTGATATCAAAGGATAGATGACAACTTGCATTAGCTGTCAGTTTTCATTTTGTGTAGATAAAATCAGCTTGTCAAGCTTCCCAATCCTTTTTCACCTCCTTTCTAGTTAGATCCATCACTTCCACATGGGTTATGCCACAATCCTGCTAGGTATAATGCACTGCAAGGATAAAAACATCATTCAGATGAATTTGCTCCTTCATGTACTGTGTTGTCTTAGGCCCACATGGTAATAATACCATGTGAAACTAATATTAGGACTAATTTTCATTAGAACACAGATCTGTTCCTGAGATTTTAGCTTATGCTAATTGTATAGACAGTGCAATTCTCCATATTCCTCATACAATTCTCTCTCCCACAAAAAGTGTGGAAAGATTACTGTTGAATTATTTCAGGCGTAAGTAAAAGCTTGGCACAAAATCTCAGAGAAAAAGTCCTGTGAGTCTGGTCTCAATGGCAGTGAATAGCAGCAGCAAGCAGTTAGTGAACAGTGGTGAACAGCTACAAAAACAACTACAGATCAGCTACAAAAACAACTACACATCAGTGTCTGCCAACACTTCTCTGGAATCCCAAAAGGAAAAGACAGGCCCTTGGGGGAAAGCCTAAATTAAAAGTTTCATTACTTTGGAGGGTGGGGGAGAGAAAAAAAAATTGCAAACTTCTGTCTCCTCTACAATTTCCACATGTCTTTCATGTCTGTTTAATCTCCATGACAAATTTCTGTACAATTAAGGGACATGATAACCTGTCATGCCGTAAAAGTGCCCCTACAAAAAGAACTGAGGAGCTCTGTTAGAACTTTTTAAAAATGTGAACACTGCAATCAGTTTCATCATTAGATCCAGTGCTGACAAGTCTGGCACAAGGAACAGACTGGAATGTGAGGAACAATCACATCTCCATTCCCCCCCAGCACTGGAAATACCTCTTCATGCAAATAAAGTAGTATGGGGAAAGCAGGCACTGTCACGACTTTAGCAGTCATTTCAAGATGAAAGATTTTTATTTCCACAATAACTAACTTGAGAGAAATGCTGAATTCACTTGGAAAATGGTATTATGGAACTGAGGTTTTCTGACTTCAAATTTCCTATATCCATTTTCCAAGTAAATTACTGATCCATGATAATTAAGCTTTTTTTTCTTTCAGCAGTTTTGAACTGGATTATGCCTTTTTTGGAGATATTGACTCAATTGGTTCTTTCATCTCTAATTTATAGCACAGAAACAGCTGGCCTTACCCACAGCCTTCTATAATTAATGAGAAGTTTTTGAACCTTGGAAGTTCACCTCCTTCAATTTGTGCTAAGAAAAATAAGAATTTGCATGGAGGACTGAAAGACAGTATGATATTTAATGAAACAGCCAAAACTTCTGTGATATTATGCATTTTTATGTTATAATGCTTAACACCAGTAATAACTTGGGTGATAAAATCAAAAGCTTCTTGACTGTAACAGATGTTAGCACAAGATTCTTCTGATTATGCTAACAATGTTGCAAAATGTGGAATGTGTAAAACTTTCTTCAGAAAGTATGTTCTTTAATGTTTGATTTTTGTATCCTTTCAAGCCTAATCAACAAGAAGAGAGATTTAATCCCTGAAACAGACAGCAGCTAACAAGCAAGCTCTAAGTGATGCCAGGTGTTAGAAAAACAAACTACTTGTTGGTAGAATTGCCTTGTTAAGGTTTAGGGCTGGACATGCTACAATGATCTCAGACCTTAGGAGAGGTTAAAAAAACTTGGAGAGAAGGACGGACCACTGATAGTGGACACAAAAAATGTCACAAAGAATCTACAGGTCACAAGGACACTTGGTAGAACTCCCAATATAAGGAAGAAACTCATAAAGCCAACTCAGAAACTGTGCTGAATCAGCTCCCACTGGGTAAAAGGTAATTTCAAACACCAGCTCAGGGACCACCAACCCAAGGAGCCCACTGACTCAAAAGAACAGAAAGACTGAGCATGCAGACTAATTAGCACGGGAAGCAAGAAAATTATTAACCAAGAAAGGACAGAATACAAATGAATAAGAGAATCATGTAACTTGTAGCCAATGAACACTAGCTGCTTTGTTTGCTAAAATGCATAAATAGTAAAAAGTTTTGATAGTTGTCGTGCTTGATTTGTGGAATACCACAGAGCACCCAGGCTTGCACAACTCTGAAACAAATAATCAATGTTGCTCTTGAGGGTGTAATCACTGGCTTGTTGCACATGGGTAACAAATCCAATTTTTGTGGACAACATGTGTTAGCACAGGTTTGGTATGTTTTTTTTTCTGCTCAAGATTCTTACTCTACTACCCTCGGCAGTGTTATTTTAAAGGAGTGAAAGGACTTAGCTTCAAGCTATCACCAATTCTTCCATAAAGCATATCTATTGGAAATACTGCCTGAAGTGTTAAATACAAATTTAATTTTCATTTTCCCTAAAAAGTTAAGTGTTAAAGTGCTACCTTTCTTCTGAAATTTAAAATAATTCTGAGCTAAATTTAAAAATCACTATTGATGGGCTTTGTAGGCAATACTGAACATCTTCCACAGCATGTGAATGTAAGTATTTGCATTGGCAATTATTGGATAAGTGTTCATCCCCACTTTTCCAACCACAAGCAAGCTTGCTAATTCCTTTGATGAATAAAACGTTTTTTTGTTACACCAGAAATGTTCCATTTATTCCTTCTAAGGAGGAACAGAAAGGTGCATGGTCACACCTTGAAATGTAGAAAAATACTTGAAAAACAGCACTGATGTGTCCACAAGAGATTTTTGGCACAAACACAGTGTTGATAGCTTTCAAATGGAGTTATTTCTCCTGCCTGCACCAGAAAATGTTCCAGTTATTCCAGAACCCATCAGCAGTTTCATCAGGTACCTCCCAGGTATTTCCAGAAAAATTCTGCATCGCAGCAGAACTGCTGGGTGACTAAAGCAAAATAGCCTTTGAAAGCCACATAAAAACTGCGGCTGCAAATGAGATCAGAAGAGATTGAAATGTGGATAAAACTCCAGCTGCCTCTAGGCTGGTTTCTGGTGTACCACAAAGAAATTTAATCAGTATAATTACATTTTAGAAACTACTTAGCATACAAATACTTGTAATGAGTCTTTAGACTGTAGCATGTGCTGCCTGTAGTTCACATGTGGTTTAGGAAACAGACTCATCATTCAGAAGACAAGATAATTCTTTTTCTGATTGCTATACAATTTGTCTGTCATTAAATCAAACAAACCTATAAAAACCCCAACTCTTGTAAAAGAAAAATCCTGCTTCCTAAGCCAATTAATTACATCAGATTCAAAAGCTAAAAGCAAAAAAATGCAATTCAGCTACATACCAGTAATGTCAACACTTTAACCTAAGCTCTCAATGGATAGAGAGTAATTTTGTTTAGTATATTTTGTCCTTCACTTACATTTATGTTTTGATTAGTCCCGCCAACAGGAAAACCAATTGCATCATCACTTTCTATGGCACCAAAAATCTGGTCAAGGAAAAAGAAAAGATCGTACACACCAATTCAAAGGAATGTGAAAACTAAGCAAAATCACATATACTAGGCTTTTGAATAGTTCTCATTTAACCCACAACTCACAACTCTATCGAGATGATGAGACTATTGTTCTGATTTGTAATTGATACACCATACAAAGCATAGGCTTTCAGATTTAGCTTTAAAGCTGTCAGATTTGTCATTCTGACCCTCACATTTTTTATACTATCTAATTTTTCTTGAACATTATTAGGGGTGGGCTCTCCACTAGTCAACAAAACATTAACTGAAAATACAATGTAACATGGAGAACTCAAAATTGCTCCTGCTGCAGCACACACTGCAGTTTAGGGTTGTTTCGGCTGGGGGACGTGTGGAAGATCTCTAGTTTCCTGTAAGATTTAAACAAAGGCTGTACAGATCCCCCCATAATTGAAAATACAAGTTATAACTGTACAGTGCAATAGCAACATTACTCCTTGCTGTCACATACCTTCAGCATTTGAGTGAGATACGAGCTGAGGCTTCCTAGAAGAAGTCTGTTAGGCATCTGTCTGGAAGATTTCTTTGCAGCAATATAGGAGTTACTCTGGCTGACTAACGAGCGCATTTCTTCTAAGACAGAGCGGGTGTCAATATTGTCACACAGTGCTTCATGAATTGCTGCTTTCTTCTCGTAAAAACTGAGAAGAGAAAGATTATTTTTAACTATTCATGCCAAAAGCCCTGCAAGGTACTCTGAAAAGTCTCTGTTAGAAGAGTAAGTGGAGCTAAAGGTAAGATATCTTTTTGCTGGTCATAGTTTATATTTGAAGGAAAAACAGATGAGTAAAAAAAAAGGCATTATCATGATGCTGCTGTTTTATTGCTATGGAGGCAGGATAATCTAATTGGCAACACCTATCCAAACAAATTACATCAAACAAATGACATCAAACAATTTTCCAGCAACCGGCCTTTCCATGCAAGTTTTTTTTAAGCAGTATAAATTGCTTATTTAGTATATTCTTGGGCTTAGTTTTTATTTTTTTACAGTACTGCTCTCCTACCCCTGTGTACCAGCCAAGTTCTCTGTTTAGTATCTTTCCAGGAAGGAGCACCAATTTCGAAGTTAACTTAACACAAAGTGAATTGTTATGAAGATACGACAAGTAGATAAAAGGAATAAATTCATGCAAACCTTTGTCGTAGTAGTAACATGTTAGTAGGTATAATAAATAATACAATATATTAAGTACCATTTCATCACACAAAGGTTTTATGGTTTCAAACAGTGTACTTTTTCCAAGAAAAAATGAAGTGGTAGAAGAAAGGAGACAAAGCCAAATAGCCATTAAGCATATCTTCTATTTCTCCCACTTCTTTATCCCTTCCTTTTGACCTCTCTATTACTTACTATCTCCCACCTTTTTATAAAAGGAGTTATCTCCACCAAGCTCAAGTTGAAGATGACTTTTCAGAGTATATCTACTACACAGAAACATCTGCACATAATCCTTCAGTAGCAACATTAGTGACCATAACAGTGAAATGAACTAGGAAACTATTTTAGCACTGCAACGTAAGATGCTTCTATTTTAAATTTCAGACAAAACAGAAGTAATTTAGGAAGCTCTTTGCATTACAAGTAATAATGGTAGTTTTGTAATAAAAGTCAAAAGACTGCAAAATTGATACCACTGTCTCAGCAACATATTTTCAAACACTAGCACTCTGACCTTTCATGGGTTTAGTCAGGTCATTTAACTTCTGTTTGTCTCAGATGGCTTTGAAATATATAAAATATTGTTTTTTCCAGTTGTAGCCACTGTGAATTATTGGTCACTTCTTAGAGAGAAGACAAGACTTCACATAGTGAAGAAAATGATAGCTATCTAACAAAAAAGTTCTCTTTCCCTTCACAAACACGGCGATGAGGCATGCCAGTGTAGTTAACCGAAACAAAAGGGAAATTAATGATTTAATTTATACTTCATAAAGCTGTCCCAAGATTAAAATGATTGCTTGTGAAGAATTGAGATGTTAAGACGGAATGCTACAGACATAAATATCACTATACACATTGTAAGTGATATTATAAAGAAAAAAAAGAATTAAACATGAAGCAACACAATTCAGAAAGAAGTAGGAATGCTCCACTCACCTTTTGTTCAGCTCTGCTTCTTGATTTTCCCATTTCTGAAACTGGCCTGACACATCAGTGGGAGCTCGAAGAATATCCTTCACATTCAAAAAGAATTCCTATAAAAGAAGAACATAGCTAGAAGTCAGTTTCAATTAACCATATTAATTGAACATAGTATAACCAATACTTACTATGAATGAGCATTATTTCTTAATGAGACTCCTAAACTTTATGGGTTCAACACTGTTTCAGCCAGGATCTAATGATGTTTCTCAAGACAATAAAATCCAATAAAATCATTCTGCATAACTGTCAATCACAGTTGGACTGCAATTCATTTTTATCTCTTGCTCTGTTACTACACGATACCCTACGATATTCTAACACCAAGCTGCTCACACAAAAAACCTTTTAAAAATGTTTAGGCAACAGTTCTTATGACAGATTTAAAGTGTGTTGCTAGCAATGGAAGCTGAAGAATAAAATGGCTTTATAGCAAGGATCTGTTTTAAATGGGCATCCAGCTCGGTAAAAAGACATTTCAACCTAATCCGTGGCCCAAACCAAACATTTACATAAAAAGCAGAACAGCTTCAGCTGGAGAGACCAAGATCAACAATCTCAAAATGCTGTACAGTGTCCTTGTGGGAAATGTGAGTTTAAATTATGGCTCCAAACTAACCAGGGACAGGAATTGTGCCTAACGTCTCACACACCTGTAAGGCACAGAGGCAAAGGCTCAATGTTTGTGGTGAGGAGATAAAATGGGAACAATATTCATTCTTCCCCTTTGGCTACATTTGTGTAGAGTCTGATCTGGTAGAAATGTTAGAGAGTGTCTGTTGGACTGAGTTCTATAAGCAACTGCGAAATTGTGAGATCTTGTGTGTAAGTGCCAAACTACTCAGAGATGTCAAAACTTGGAAAGAGCACCCAGCTGCAGAGAAATGTAGCAGTCTGTAGAATTTATAGGACTTGAGAGTTCGATGGTAGCTAAATAAGCACTGTGCCATCCCACCTGATGAATTCAGAAAGCAAACCCAGTCTGGGAATATGGCCTGCATATCCTTGGAGTTCTATTCCTTGAAAAAAGATAGCAAAACAAAGATTAGAGAGCTGGAGAAGAAATGGAAAACTTACATTCATAAACTTCTCATACTGAATAGCTGACTCCATAGTATTATTCGAATAATCCAGTGTATCCTTCCACGAGTGCATGAGGAAAGCCAGCCGTAACTGTCGTGCTAGTAGGAGGTTTAAAATAAACACGGAAAGTTTTTATAAGCTAAAACATTTTCATGGACTCCAATACTGCAGTGGCTAAGAACATAATCTTTAAAGCTCTTACTATCACTACATCTACCAAAAAAGCAAAACCACTGTCATCCATACTGATAAATACCAACAAGGATCAGAAGAACAAGGAAGCTGTTCTAAAGTTAGCAAAGAAAGATACCTGAAGTTACCTCGAATAAAAAAATTATCGCAGTCACCACTCAAAGTACACCAAAAGCATTCCCATTCCTAAATAATTTTTACCTGTGTGTTTCTTCAGAGCATCTTTTATGGTAATGAAATTCTTCAAAGATTTGGACATTTTACAGCCAGCAATTGTTAAGTGACCAGTATGCAGAAAATACCGAACCCAGTGATCATTTTCGAAGTATGCCTGCAGGAAAAGAACAAAACCCAAAGACCCAACACTGTTTACATACATATCCTGAAACAGGAAAACTTAAGAGAATAAAATCCTGAGAATCAAAACTCTTGTTTGCAGAAAACACACATCAAGTTTAAAAAACTGAATTACGGGTTTGTGTAAGCTGCAGTCAAAGCAAAGCCTGTTGCTTTAACACTGCAGAAAAGTCAGTTCATTCACCTCAGACTGTGCCAGTTCATTGTCATGGTGAGGAAATCTGAGATCAAAGCCTCCTCCATGAATGTCCATCGACTCTCCTAGAACGGATCCACCCATTGCAGAACATTCAATGTGCCAACCTGGACGACCCTGTTAACAAAAAGCCATTACCTGGTTACTAGTAACTGTCTTCCTCTCCTGCCTCTCATTCCATCATGCTCTTACTAAGAGAAAAAAAGATTCTCAGCCTCAGCTTCACAAAAGGAAACTGTTGCATTTAAAGATCCAACCTGGCAATACATCTGCAATGTTCTGATTATCTAGCTTGCCGTTCTTTTAAAAGCTACATTAATATTTCTGATCACAAGGGGAAAAAATAGGAAACAGAATTTGCTGCAGATAAAGCTTGTCAATTAACAGACAAACCACAAGTAACAGCCATGCTGAGCCTGCATGTAAACTTCTGCTTAAAATGCATCAAACAGACTGATACACATTCTAGGTTGTTAAATGAACATGAACCACAGAATCTTTACAACCGAACACAATCTCCTCAATTTATACAGTGTTAATATAAGGTGAGGCAAAAAAAAACTTGTCTAACTGTGCTATTTAAATAAGTGAAGAAAATCCAAATCCTGATTATAGTGTCTTTCCTTACCTTTCCCCATGGAGAGTCCCATGAGGGCTCTCCTGGCTTGGAGGATTTCCATAAAGCAAAATCATTTGGAGAATGCTTCTCACTTAAGCGATCAGCTGAGATGCTCAGGTCACCTTTCAAAAGAGAAAATGTAAATGTATACATTTTACACCAGCATCACTGATTTTTGGCCTTCCTGTATCTCACATAAAGAGAATCTTAAAAAAAAAAATTGAAAAACCCCAAAACACAAACCCCCAATTCATTGAACCCTCAAGAAACCTTATTATTAATCTTGATAATCCTTTGTGGTTTTGGTAAATATTTGGTTGACAAGTATCTGACAAGTATCAGCTGCACTGCTTTCTAGGTTTTGACATGGGATTCATCTACATTCTCTTACCAGGCACATACTTCTTTCCCTAATCTCAGCTGCTGCACAGAATGGCTGGTATTCATTCAACAGCTACGTTTACTCCTCTGTTACCTACTGCTCTGTAAGTGTCCTGATTTTGCCTGATATGAGTGTTTTATTAAAACCTTTTAATATTCTTTTTATAGACTTTCCGCATGATTTCCTAAAATTGTACAACTTCAGGACCAGGTATCTAATGAGTCCCATTTACTGAGCATTTGAAGTTAATACTCTGCTATAGCTCTATTCAAAAAAAATCTATGTTTGGATTTGGTTCAACACAATAAAGTTAAAATAAGAGCTCTCAGTATGAAAGAAGAACCCAAGTTATTTGTCATGAAATAACCCCAGCCTGATGTGGAGAACTTGTGCCTGGCATGTGGAAGACTCAGGTTCAAGTCTTTGCTCCTACTCTGAGCCAGATAAATGGGCAAATAACTGGGCTATGGCCAAATGACTGAGTTATTCACTATTCTGATCAAAAAAACCCTTCACACACAAACAAAAAGCAACCCCAAACCATCCTAGGATTAATACCAACATTTCTTGGTATTTTCCAATTAAAAATTTTCAGGAAGCTCAAGCCACAAAACTGGCAAATCTGCTGCAAGCTCTGACTGTGACTGATCCAAACATCAGTAAAATCAATTGAAGAGACCAACACATCACCAGTTTCTTCAGCAGCTTGAGCAAATCTTTACCTTCACCCTCTTGAAGAGCTTTCTGATCACCTACAGCTTCAGGCACCAACTTAGCATAGGAGTGTTTTTCACTGGCATCAAACTTCATAGTATCAAAGTATACAGATCCATTGGACACATACCTGAAAAGTTAAAGATCAATATTTAGCTAACTTTCTATCACAACTTAACTGAATTTTATCCCCAAAATCACTGTTAGAAGTTTTCTAGTAACTCCTCTCACATTATGGTACTGCTCAGTATTGTAAATATGACTTAGGTGAGCCTAAGTTTTAAGGCCTTACCGTATTAAGACTTTGGAGAAGTCATTGGAAGTTATAATAAAATTAATTGAAGAAAAAAACAGCAGCTATTGTTAAGCTTTTGAGAGGTATCAGGAAACAGTCATAAGAACTACCATTTTAAAAATTTTGTTATTTGCAACCGATTTCTAATTGTCATGTGTCAATTTTTGATGATTTTTGATGAAGACCAGGAATCAAACACAGTTCAAGTGAATGGGACTTGGACTTCATTTTAATGAACAAGGATTTTACCCTATAGTACATCATAAGAAGCTCATCAGGTGAAAAATAACAGCTATTTTGTAAAGAAACCTGAATTTTCTTTGTTTGATGAAAAACTGCTTCTGGCAAAGACTACTGTTGCAGATGAAAACAGAGAAAACAGCTCACAGCTAAATGTGAAAATATTCATTCTGGCATCCAGCAGCAAACTCACCCATAACCATTATCCACAATCTTCTTCACAAAATCCACAATTTCTGGCACATATTCACTAACCCGTGTTAAAACATCTGGAGGTAAAACCTAGAGACAAAAAGTAGAATTATATATACATGGAAATATGCATTAAACACATATGTTATGTATTGGTTACAATTTTGCTCAGAAGCAAGTTACAATAAAATCTAGCACTCCTATTTCAAGCTTTTTGCTCTGAAACAATGTGCTGTGGCCACTTTTTCCTCAGTCTTTGAGGGGATGACAGCTCTCCTGACAGAAGAGGCAGAACGTCCCTCTGATTTGCAGGTAAATAAATCAACCCTCACTGACCTGAACCACTGCCTGTGACAAAGAATTTCATCTGCAACAGACAAATCTCTTCTTGATGGTTACCATCACATAATTTCTTAATGGCTGAAGACTCTTAAGTAGCCAGTCTAAATGCTGAGGTTAGCACGGATCTCTTGTGCAGCCAAGAGATTCCAGCTCAAGCTTTTGGACCAGTTTATGATTATTTGCTCATGTTACACCAAGGCGATGGCATGGAGAGTATACATCAAACCTGATCATCAATTAAGTGATGTGCAACAACCACAACAGATTGAAGATTGTTGGGATGGAAATACAGCAGGTGCTAATTTAACACCTACCTATTAATATTAAAGGAATTACTTCATCAATAAGGCTGAAATATGAGATTCTTGAAAGCTAATAAGGAGCAAAATTGTCTTCTGGGTACTATAAGGCATGGCATATACATTTTTAGAAGACAAAACAGTTCATTTACTTACATTGAGTGCTTCCATATCTTTATGGAATTCCGCTTCCCAGAATTTGGGGAGCTTTGAGAATATGGAATTGTCAGTCACCTGACTGCCAAATTTTGCGTCCAGCCAGTCAGACAGCAAATCTTTGGCTTCTTCCAACAATGTCTAGAAAACAATGATAAGAGCAACTGATCCAAGACTTGCCCTGTTAATTGTGCAGAAAGATCTCATTCTGAACAGAGGTTTGCTTAAGGACTAAGACATTTGCAATGAGACACTTAGTTGTGAATACAGCATAATCTAGATTTCTACCAAATTTTTATCATCTCATCCTTCATAGATGAAACAACCAGGGCAAGGAAGATAAACTGTTAAGTGGTATCTGTTTTGATATTGATCACTTAAATAGGCATCTGGAATTTGCACTGTAAACACCAGATGGGACTGCAGTTGTATTACATATTCTGTTCCCCCACTGCTACTGGATAACCTAACAGAAGCCTTACTGTGCACATTGCTTAAAAGTGTCTGAAAGACTAATTTGAACATCAGCAAGGATTTCTTTTAGTCTTATATTCAAGGATTTCTATTTCTGACACTAGGATATAATGCAGAAGGTATGATTGCTTAGATTTTAGGTTTTTTTTTTAATTCCATTAGGTCAGTATACACTTTTATAAAAGCACTTGATATTAGAATAGCTGGGCCTTTAAAAAAAACCCCATAATTTAGAGACAGTGTCTTCTCAAGAAGGGAGTATATAGCCATGTGTACCCCACAGTACTTATCACAAATCATGTGAAAGCAAAGAGAAGATGAAAATGGAAATAAAAGAAAATAACTACTAAAAATAGTTATACTGACTGACTTGATTACTGAGACAGAACCAAAGCCCAGTAAACTCAACATGATTATCTGTTCTTAAATGTAATTGTTTTTAATAAAAATAATCCTGAGTACAACTTTGTGGGAAGTATTTTCCTCTATGATCAGAGACAGCAACACTTGTGTGGAAAACTGTCACCTGTATTGGAACACCAGAAATGCATGTTCACTAACCGATAATGAAACTAATTCATCAAGACAAAAAAGTCCAAGAGAAAGTTTAAGTACATACAAGAGTAAAATCCTCATTGGAAAGGTTAAAAAAAAAGTAATTGATAAAAACAGCACCCAAAAACTCCATAGTTGCACTGAAGAATCAAATTTCCTGTATTGAATGCAAAGTACTAAAAAGTTCTCCGTCCCACAATTCCTCTATTTATGAATTAAAGTCTCCATAATGTCTCAGGGAATCACTAGTAGCTACAAATTATTTTTAAACCTCCTAACAATTATAAGCCAAACATAAAATATAAAAAGGAGTTCAAACTTACCTCATAACATCTGTTGATCTCTTCAGCAGGGAGCTTTGCTTGGACAGCCTCTTGTAGAGGGTCAAAAGCAGACTTCACTGCATTTTGAATTCTTTCCAACATTTGCTTTTTATCTGGGTCTGTTGTTTCATTTAGTTTAACTGAAAAGGGCTACAATTTAAAAAAAAATTAGAAAGCCAGCTGCAGTACAGTAGCGCTATGCTCCATACACAGAATATTATCTTAGCCACATAGTACCTTGCTGGTGATGAATGAAACATTATGCCACAGAAAAAGCTTTTACATCAACTACTGAAACATAAATATGCTCCTCATTAGAAATAAAGGTGCAATCACAAGATTTTAGTTCACATCCAAATCCATTTTTCAGAAAGACTTCATAAATCACTACATCATCCTAATTGCTGCCGTTTTCATTTTCTATGCAGCTAATCACCTTAACTGCACAGTTGATTACCACGAATCTGAAAAGGACAAGCTTTAATGTGAAACAGGGAGAGATTAAATGCAATGATTAGGGAGTATGTCAGGCAGATAGTTGGCCAAAATTTCCAGCCCTCCTATTCCCAGGCCTGTATTCATTAGAATGATAATCTCTTAGTGATCTGTAGTCCTAAAAATTACCAGAGAATCACCTTCTCTCACCTTCAGTCCTGAATACATAATTTATTAAATCCTAAAAGCTTTTGAGCCTTTTCTGTCCAAGGTCATCAATGGTACAAAAGGGAAACCTCCCAAGCTTTAAAAGGTTATGGACAGACCACCATTTAAAAACTCTTTTAAAGGATTATTTTGAAAGTTTGAATTATAACACACAAACATCCAAATGCTGTTTGAGCAATACATGCACTCACAAATAAGTGCTAAGATCACAGAAATCAGGAATGCCATCTAAAGAATTTGTCAATTCTAAAACAACGTAAAAATCAAAGTGATGTGCAGTTCAAAGAACATTTCTAATGTGTGCAGGACCAGAACTTAAAGAAAGAGAAAGTTTGAGGAGGCAGCAAAGTCTGAAGCATTTTTTAGATGCTTTCCTATGTTATTGAGTGAGAACCTAAAACACAAGCAGAGATCAGCACATCCACCTCTGAGGCAGTTCTAACATCTTCAAGCAGTTGATCTGGTGTTGATTTGTTCTCTCTATATCGTTCAAAAAGGTAATTCTGTCTTGCTCTCTTGATGATCTACAAATCAGAAACATGAAAGTATTTCTGTGAAGTGACACATACAAAGTGCAGATAAAAATCTATTATGTACAAAAGGCATTTCCCTATTAATTTAACAAGCTACAAGAATTGTGTGCAATAATACAAATCCAACACACCATATGTAGTTAATGAACTACCTCTACAAGGACAGTTAATTACCTCAACAGGTAAATAAAATAAATTATCTCTTTAAAATACTTACTCTTCATTATATGTGACAACATTCATTTTTATACAATATGGGGTTTTCTACCATAGGAATGCTACAAAACTGAGAAAATCAATGCCTTTGTGCACAAAATGTATGTCTCAGTCAATAAGTGTAAGATTTATCTTGGCTCATCAAGTGGCAATTACATGTGACTCTCTGATTTCCATTCCAAAAGTTCAGCATTTTAGATTGTAATTTATAAAAACCTCTTACCTTATCATCAATGTCTGTAATATTCATACAATAGAAAACGTCGTATTTAAAATAATCCCTCAAAATTCTTCTCAGGATATCAAATGAGATGTAGGACCTTAAACCAAAGAGATACATGGGTGTTTTTAGTAAACACCTGTGTCTATTCTGTGCACAAATCATTTTAACCTCAATCAATAACTGTGCAGCAGTTTTACTTAGCCCCCATCTATTAGTAAGCTTTTAATCCCATAATGATAAAATATTATAACGTGCTTTTAATCTTAAATTGCAAGCATTGAGTCAAAAGATTACATTTTCTAGTAATACACTCATCTAAATAATACCTTCTTCTAATAATCTTTTGCTTCCACTAGGCACTGTTACCACCTATATCAGAGTAAGGAATGAAGTACCTGGCGTGTCCCATGTGAGAAGCATCATAAACTGTTGGACCACAGCAATACCACAAGACCTTCTTTCCATTCTGAGGCTGAAATACTTCCTTAATTGAAAGGGAAGGTACAATGGTCAGAAGAAATTGAAGACATGACCTCAGGCCAGCAACACCCAATTTAGAGATTAGAACATGAAAACATGGATTATAACTACAAAAAACAAATAGTTATTCCATTCCCAACTGTACCATGAGTAAAGATCACCAGCAGCTTTATCATGTAATAGAGATAATGGGGAGTGGCTGCTTATATTCTATGCATTCTCATCAATCAAGATATCAGGTTACAACAATATGGACTAAGCAGGGCATTATTCAAACTATTAGTGAAAGTTTTGTTTTGCATTGAAAAAGGTTACACCCTATAATCAGTTCTCAGACACTTGAATACTACATCCCATGTAAAATTAATATTCTTAATATTTCCTCTTTCCCAAAGGACTTTCAAACAGGACCACAAGAAGTTTTACACTTTTTATATTACAATTGTATAATTGGTAAGACTTTATTCACATGTTTTCTGTGTAAAAAAAAGAAACTGTGATTTTATTCTGCTCACACTGCCTGCACTTATGTGTATTACAGTTGAATGCCTGACTATTTTGCATGACAACTTGAAACTGGGAACCGAATATTATACAATATGCAAAAAGAGAGACACACTTGTAGTGTGTATATATACTAGTGTATATAGTATTACACTTGCCCAGCAAATGCAATTGACTGGCACAGAGTGCCTGGCCCATGCTTGTTTACATTCCACAAAATACAACCCATAGACCTGACTATCGACAGAGCAAACACTTCAGAAACAAGGATTTGATGACTGCTCTATTTGTGTTTCTAGGGAAATCTCCACTTTCCTTTATTTTACTCACCTTACTGCGAGTCAGGCTGTTGTAGAGGCAGAGCCTAGAATGTTTTGTCCCTTCAGGGGGAGACCAGGGGGGCTGCACACGTTTGCCTTTACCTAGGAGAAAAGATAGTTTAAAGAAAACTGAAAACACACTTTCCATAAACAGGCTTGCAATATAACATTTTCTCCTTATCACTTCATTATTGCAGAAGGAGAAAAACCCCACATCTAAATGGAGAAAGCAGCTTCAATGCTAGTAATGCAGCTACTTCTTTTAGAGCCTCCTACAAAGCCACCAAAACCAAAGTAAATTGTTTCAATCTAGTTTATTTTCTACTCTCCAACTTGTCATTCCTATTAGCTTTTGATCCAAGTAGCAGTGAGGAAGAGGGTACACATGTAAGAGCATGTGATTCAGGTAAAGTATTACCATGAGTTTTGAAATTCAATGAATCATTAATGAAGTGTTACAGCAGTCCTGGCTATCTGCAACACCACTGATTTTACCGTGATGGCACATCTCAGATCTCACACAGAATTTGCAAAATATCTCCAGAGTCCAGAGGTGGTCTCTAGAGCCAATATTGACAGAGTATGTGCACTCAGGCTGAGAGGGAGAGCTGACAGAAAGGCTTAGAAAGAACCTCAGCTTTTTATCATGCATTGTTGTTATGTAAACAAGGCATTTTTGAACACATTTACCACAAATATGCTCCAATTCAACAAGAGGCCTACATTTTGCTATTAAAGAGAGCAGATAAAACCCAGGGTAACATTAATGATAATATTCTTGCATTTGTCTTCTCCTAGATTTGAAAGAAGCAACATAGCTGTTAAACTCATGGGGTTTTTTCAAAGAGAAGTATGGACATGTGATTTGCCAGAGTTGCAGCTTGCTGTATACTGGGCTGCTTACAGCTGTAATGATGTTAAAGCAATTATCACATTAACTGGGAATGAAAGCAAACCAAGAAATCCAAAATACAGCAAGTTTGCCAGCTTAATACACACAGCACTATCTTTAGGAATTCTCATGGTATGCTTTTGAACTGCAATTAAAATATTCTGCAAACTATTTGTTTTGACAACAAAATTGCCCTTCTCATCCTGTGTCTCAGGGTGCTTTTCATTAACTCTGTTTCCCTCAGTATCTTCATCTGCATATTTCGGCTGAAAACCTTCAAGTAACATAAATATTCATGGCATAAAAAATGTAATCTCTTCATCTCACTTTTTTGAGTAAGTGCCCAAATAAGAAAAAAATATATTAAGTAGTACTCTGCCTCACAAAGGGATTTATTTCATTTCCATGCTATGAATCCGTGGAAATGTGTCCATTCTAAATATTTCATTGCATGAGGTACTCCTGAAGTGAACACCTCAAGTTCAAGAGTAGTCTCTTTATAACACAGGTCATACAACAAGGTACGGATTTGTTTACTCTTTGATTTACAAAGATTACTCTGGCATGCTTAATTGTGGCCAATGCTTCCCTCAGGGAAAGAAGCTTGTGTGGGTTAGTCTAATAAAAGATAAATCTGTAAAGCTTTCTTCAGTTACAACCACATGAACATAAGGAAAAACCCAGATACTGCAGCCCATATTTCTCAGCTTGCAAGTTAGGTGTCACATTTTATCCACTATACAGATGCTGAGGGCAAAGTAAAAGGCTGGTAAAATATTGGTTAGCCTGGTCAAACACACTTCTGCCAGCCTACAGCCTTTCCCCCAGATTGAACTGAAGTTCATTTGCTCTAATCCACCATGGAGTTTTCTGGTACACCAAAAAAAACAACAATGAAGTATTCAAGGTCCAAGAAGTACGAAGATTTGTAAGTTATTTCCATGGTGAACACTGCAAAACACCATTCCAGGACTCCTGAAACACACACACCAATTATAACAATATAACCCTTCAGAAAGAGAGACTTAACAGTAAAGATTTCATGGTCTGAAATATTTTCCATTTCATGGAAAATGGAAACCTTTCTCTTACTGCTCCACCCTGATCCATGGAAGTCTACAGACAATCTGCAAGTTAATGGATAAATCTGCTATCAGAGCCAGGGGTGCAGCTGAGATCCCTTCTCTGCTAGAAGGAAATAATCAGCACAAACACTTGCAGGCACACACAACACACAGAGAATTTACTCACAGCAGTCTGATTTTAACTGCTGGTCTGTTAGGAGAACACAAATGGGGAGAGGTTGTGACAAGATGGCACTGGAGTAATAATAGTTAATGACCATCAGCAAGAATGACAGACATGCATTCATTTGTAGGTATTGCAAGCACTATGCAACAGCTCTGCGTTGTTATTTTTCATTATTTCATGACTCCTTGAGCAAGGATCTCACTATAAAGCAATTAAATTAGACTAACTCATTGGGAAACAACTCAGGAGAGTGATGCAGCTCCCAAAAATGCCTGCTCATGCTTACACAATGGTCTTGATTAACCAGTTAATACTTCCTCAAATTGTCAGCATGCCTAAATTACCAGGGTTAAAAAAGAACCCCAGACATGCTTTGTGAAGTTCACTGTTAAAAACAACCATTAGAGGTAGTATTTAGCTTATTTTATTGTGGATTTGTATATTATACAACAACTATTTGGTTAATCTTGCAAGGAAAAAAGTAGACTGGGCAAATCTTGGTGTTTTCAGGAAAAAGCCCAAACCCACACATTCTTTTACAAACCAGAAGATAGCCAGCTTTTTAAAGAAAATATGCATAATCAAATTCCATACACTGAGGAATTTTCACATTAAAAATGTGATAACAGCTGTTACATCTAAATAGGTCAGGCTTTATCAATTACACAGTAACTGGATGCAACAATAATGTTATGACTTCTAATACAAATTGATACTGTAAACTTTAAGGTGTGCAAGAAAGTATGAAAGGGAACTTCTTGGAATTCTCAGCAATAACAACCAATACAATGTCAGCTAGTCTACAACCTGCCCACCAGTTTAATATTACTCACTTGTTTGAAGTTTATAAGGCTCATTTTTCTCACTGCTGCCATCATAGATTGCTTCTATGTGTCTGTACCACCGGACAACATGGATATACTGGTCCACAGGTGGCCCCGAAAACTTTCTGAACACCTCCACATCTGCATGTGAAAATGTGAACCCCTGGATATAACTACGAGTGCTCAGGTACTCGTTCAGAGCCTTCACCCTGGCTTCCTCTTCACTAATGCTCAGAATAAAACTGTAGCTGGAAGCTGTAAAGAGAGGCACAGGACATTTGGTCAGCATTAAAAGAAGGAGATCCCATGACCAAAATATATCCTTATAATATATATCTCCCCCTGTAAATTAGCTCTGGCAACTGGTAAGAAATTTGAGAAAATTAGATTTAATACAATCTACCAAATAACTATGTATTTCCTGTTAACAGGATTATGTTCATGCTGCCATAAGTTTTTAAAGACATCTTTCAAAGAGTAATAAGGACAAGAACACAGGTCTTTTTCATGAAGAATATAATCTATCAAAATTGGAGAAAATATTTCACACAGAGCAAACCTGATCAGTCACTCTTTTCCATGCTCCTAAAACACTCATCCTGCCAATATTTAAATATTATTAATTTTATACACTGTGGAAAGGCTGTGAATACGTCTACTGAACTTGAATTTGTAGTTACATCTTTGCAGGGGTGTTGCCTGCATGCAGGCTCCCAGCACAATGGTCAGTTCCTCCTACTCGGTATAGAAACTCCAAACCTCAGCTGCTGCTGTATATTCCCATCCTTCTCCCATGCCCCTTCTCTCCTCAGGCACATGAATAATACTTAAAATTAGTAAAATCTACAGAAAGTATATCAGATTGCGCACCTCTCTCACAATTTTTTAAAATTTCATTCTTTCTTTGGTATATAGGCAAAGCAGGTTCAGTTATGTCTCATCTTGACAAGTGCAGCGACACAGAGGAAAGCTCTGTGAGGTGGCAGGAATGCTCACTGGAAGAGCAAGCCCTGTGCAATCCAGTGGGTGCAAAGCACTCTGAGGTTATGGCACTGGGCTAGCACTGCCATTAGGCAAACCCAGCATTCACATTTTCCTACAATGATTCAGTGTTTGTAGCTCTGTTCATGTTCAAAGTACTGTATAAACATGAAGGCAATACCCTGTCTAGGTAGTCAGCCAGTAAGGTAATTTGAACCAAGGTCATGTGTAGTAAAGTGAGAGAGGCAGTATGACAGCACCTGTTCCTGCTCCCAAATCCCAGAGACCACAGCCAGTGTCACTTCTCACACTGGCAGGAATATCTCCTGCACAAGGAGTTCCCAAACTACGGAGGTGCTCACAGAACACAACTATTGGAATGGCAGGCATGAAATGAGATGGGAAAGTGATGGCTAGGAGAGGATGTGAGGGATGGCACAATTAAAGTTTTTCCAAATATCATCAGTTAAAACTTCATGAACCATTTTCTATACGGAAAGCAATTATTAAAATATCCAACAGTAACTCAGGATGACAGCAAAGTGGCAGCTAGATATCAAGAATGTTTGCATTCAACTCTTTGGGGTATAAATAAGATATAGTGACATATCAGAACTAATGAAGGTCAATGATTTAACAAAAAAAACAAAACTTAAATCAAAATTCACAAAAGGTATTTAAAATCTATGAACAAAAGAAGACAAATCCATGTAAAGTATAAATCATTCTCAAGGCCTATGCATGTAATTGCGCAGTACAAATAAGGAATACTAAGGAAATAATGGTTCATAACTCAACCTTATAGGCTTGCCTTACCCAGCTGAATGGGATTCAGCTTTGGCTCACACAGTTCATTTGACTACAACCTTTTAATGCTCCTGTATATTTACTGATGTTTATCAGCACAGAACCTCACATGTTTATACACATGAAATAGTTTGAAACAGTTATGTTCATTAACAGTGGAAATCTAAGACATAAGTCTTCCCACAATGTGAATTTTGTACACATGAAACATATGAGGGAGAAGGCAAAAAAAAGGTATTACAAGAATGATCTGGGTAGAAGTGAAACTGTATCTCAAAGAAAAGATCTTTTGCAAGGAAAAACAACACTCAATTTGCAAAGTATTATTACGGTTATTATGACCATTATTCACACACCAGGCTGCTAATGGGAAGCAAGTCAGTGTATCTGAAACAATGTAAGTGCCTTCCAACCACATCTGTAAACCAATCTAAAAGGGAAGTTGTCCGAACTTACACACAAATACAACAAATACTACAGCACTCATACAAACTAATTTTGGCAAGGAGAAGTGGCAAACACTGCCTGTGAATGTCGGGACCAGCTCAGCACTGATAAGGTTAACAACAGAATTTTTTTGAGCCATCTTGGCACAGACATTAATACTTGAAATTATAATGTTTGGCAGGCTCACTGTCCCATTCCCAGTGTCCCACATCAGTTTCACTGGCTGTGCTGAGCAAATGACTATGATAACACTGTCTTGGAAGACAGTGTAGCAGTGGATCCCTTTTTTCAAGCAAAAGGAATCAGTGACAGCTGTCTATATAAAAGTTTGGTTTAATTGATATCACGACTAAAAGAAGAATAGTACATCTACAGAATCTGGTTTTCAGTGATTTCCATTCTGTTCCATCCTCAGTTCCTCCTGTCTTGCAATTCCTTCAATTTATTAAGCACTCCCACTGAAATATTTCCTGGTACCTCCTAAGAGCTGCATCCTATTTTCCCATACACTTTAGTATCCTCATCCTCCTGCACAGCTCCAGCCCCTCTTTGTTAAGTCTGCCAATGGTGTGCAAGAGGCATCTGCCCACTATCAAATTAATTGATTAATTAATACCAATCAATGGATTCAAAAAGCATTGAGGGAGAAGGGCCAATAGATATATGCACATCTCACCTGTTTACTTTGTAGGAAAACAGGCTAAGGAATTGCCCTTCTCTCTAACTGCATTTTTTTCCATCCCCAAAACTACAGCTGTTACTATCCAATTGCATCAGAGAGTGTCTCCTTGACAGTAGAAACATGAGAGTACTACTGAGCTGTTGCATAACACTGAATTTTAACTCATGTGAACAGAATGATCCATAGATATCATATCACACAAGAGGAAATAAGCACTGAGCATGAGTATTGGAGAGGTAGCAAAATAACCTTGAAAAAACAGAAGACTTAAGGTTAACAATGTAACAGTAAAAAGTTGTTTAAAAAAAATTCCCCTGCAGACTTCAATGAATACAGTTCTCACACAATAACCTCTGGTGTACAATCTCTTTGGGTGATGTAATTGTCACACATTCTTCTTTCTATGTATTGAGTGCTTCAGAGACTATTAAAGGACATTGGGAATTTGTCTGAGAGACTGCAGTGACACACGGACTCAAAGGACAGCTTCTACATTTCATTTGCACATAACTTCGGAACTTCGGAGGTTTAATCAAGACACATAACCCCCACAATACCAAACTTCATTGAAAATTTCCACTTTTATTAACTTGAAAATGAAAACCTCTGCTCCTTGAAGGTGTGGACGGCAAAGCAAATACAGGAAAGTCATAAAGTAGGCAGTAAGCTAGCTAACACAACACCAGGGAGTTACTTGGCTTCGGGAAAAATTATGTTTCCTGGGCTTCCCTGAACCTGCTAACCTTGTCAATCATAATTAGATGACCCTGTAAATGTTCTCGGAATTCTGCAAAGGCATTCTCCAAAAACAAATCTTACCCATTTCTGAACATTTTGAAATGTAATTAGTCATCCTACTTAGCTTTCACAAATTTTAGACAACTCACAAAAGGCAAATGTAACATTATTACCACAGCTCCAAACTGCCCATTTATCATCTTGGCCAGCCACTCTGGTACTTCTGAAAAGAATTCCAACCATCTGCTCGACCAAGACAAAATCTCCTTTTACATTAACATTTCACAGGAACCAAACCAATGCAGCGATTCCAGCTAATGCCAGATACAGCATACACTGAGGCACAAAAACAAAGGATTTATCAAGATTCACATATAAGGAGCAAGAAGCTTTTAGATGAGCAAGGATTTTAAGACTGGAGTGTCCCACACCAAGGAAGAGCTTGTCAATCCTAGTCTTTTGAGCCCCGAAAGTTTCACTTCCACTTTTCCTGAACTGAAACTAAATGTAACAATTGCAGTTTCAGTAAAAAACCCCACCGTAGCAAACAGCAACTAAAGAGTTTCTCAAAGCGTGCCTGAACTGAGCCTTTCTTGGATTTTTTTCCCCCAAAATACTGAAAAGACTTCTGAAAAAGCCAATCCCGTGACAACAAGAAAGGTTTCACTTCAGTAAGAATTATATGTGATGAATAAAGAGCAAAGTAACTTTCGGTAACAAAGAAAAAGCGGCAAAAATATTTGTATTTACAGATCCTTAGCTGGAACGACAGAAATTTCCAAACCTTTACATACCATAATGGTATTTCATACTTGCATGACTGGTATTCCAAGCTTCATTTCCTACAGTAGCGCTAAAAATTATAGTACTACCCTAGCTCTCCTTCCATATGGAAGCGAACAGCACAACCCATCATTAAAACACGACCACAAAAAATGTCCGTAAAAGTCCAAATGTTCAGGCGTGAGTTCAGGGCAGAGCACTGATGGCTTGGGAGAAGCAGTACGGGAGACAGAGACAGGTGAAAAGCAGGGACGGCGCTGTGAGCAGCGCACGGACCGAGCGCACCCAGCATCTGCCGGCACCCAGTGANCTCCGCCTGCCCTCGCTCCCGAGCTGATGCAACAGCGCGTCCGGAAGCCTGGCCCCGCCCGCCCTACGCTACTTCCGACGGGCCGGGTACCCGGGCAACGGGCAGCGCCTCACGGCCCGGCCCGGCTCCACACCGCACCGGCCCGGCCAGGCCCGACCCCCGCACGGCACCGACCCGCCCCTCACGGCCCGGCTCCACACCGCACCGCCCCATATGGCACCGACACTCCCCTCACGGCACCGACCGGCCCCACACGGTCACCCTATGACCCAACAGCACCGTGCCAAGCAAGCCCACCTCCGAGTGCCGCCACCCGCCTTTCCTTAAACAGCTCTAAGGACGGAGACGCGGCCGCCAGAAAAAAGTCCCAGTGTCCGTTTTCCACCTCAGACAGGCTTTTATTGCTTCGACATAACGGCGCTGAGCAATCCCTTCAAAATCGAAACAAAAAAAAGCATCGCAGTACTCTCTCAAAAACAGCAGCCGACTCGGTCCCCACCAGGTTGGGGCAGCAGAGCACTGCCACACACTAAGGGATGCCCGACCTCCTAGCGCCCAAGTGAGCATCCGGCACCTGAGTTTAATTATTGCACAACTCAAAGGTAGGCAGGACATGTAAACATGAAAACAGCAGAGCCATTACAACCCTGCCGGCCCTCTGCAAGAGGTGAGAGTGTCAATTCCATTTCTACTAGCAGTTTCTGAAAACTCATTTTAAAGGAAGTCCGAAGACACACATGTACACAGGAACATTTTTGCAGTTCATCACAAATATTAATCTTCAGTTTCTACTTATAATGTCATTACTTTTTAAAGTGTTTGTCATGTTGTAATATCCGTATCTTACATGCCTCAACGCATCCAATAAATTAATAATACATTGTTGCTTTCTCAATCTGTTTCTCCAGAGGAGAAGCATCTGCTAGAATTGCTCTCTATTATTAGGAAATAATAATAGCAGAATAAATAATAGTTAGTAGAATAAATAATAGTAGAATAAATAATAGTAGAATAAA
>VWZS01008969.1:1116761-1187392 GCA_013397075.1 Rhabdornis inornatus
GTCCGTTTTCCACCTCAGACAGGCTTTTATTGCTTCGACATAACGGCGCTGAGCAATCCCTTCAAAATCGAAACAAAAAAAAGCATCGCAGTACTCTCTCAAAAACAGCAGCCGACTCGGTCCCCACCAGGTTGGGGCAGCAGAGCACTGCCACACACTAAGGGATGCCCGACCTCCTAGCGCCCAAGTGAGCATCCGGCACCTGAGTTTAATTATTGCACAACTCAAAGGTAGGCAGGACATGTAAACATGAAAACAGCAGAGCCATTACAACCCTGCCGGCCCTCTGCAAGAGGTGAGAGTGTCAATTCCATTTCTACTAGCAGTTTCTGAAAACTCATTTTAAAGGAAGTCCGAAGACACACATGTACACAGGAACATTTTTGCAGTTCATCACAAATATTAATCTTCAGTTTCTACTTATAATGTCATTACTTTTTAAAGTGTTTGTCATGTTGTAATATCCGTATCTTACATGCCTCAACGCATCCAATAAATTAATAATACATTGTTGCTTTCTCAATCTGTTTCTCCAGAGGAGAAGCATCTGCTAGAATTGCTCTCTATTATTAGGAAATAATAATAGCAGAATAAATAATAGTTAGTAGAATAAATAATAGTAGAATAAATAATAGTAGAATAAATAATAGTAGAATAAATAATAGTAGAATAGAATTATAGTAGAATAGTAGAAAAAATAATAGTAGAAGTAATTTTCTCAGTATCATTTTCCTGTGGCTGAGTTTTCATAAGCCCCTCACACTGTTGTGGCGGTTCTTCCCCTATAAAGACATCAGAAGGCTCTCTCAGTTCTGCAAGAAGAAACACAAAACACACATCAGCTTGGATTTTAAAACACAAGGGTTTCTTTCCATAGCCCACATACATACTTTTCATACCTTTAATTTTCAGCCCATACCTGCACAGACCAAACAGCAGCAGCAAGGAAGGGTTTGGCACCTAAGAAGCAGCACGACAAACAGGTTTTCTACTAAGGGGTCTTGAAAGTAGCTAAAGGTGTTGGTGCGCATCCCAGAAGTGGTCTCCTAAGGCAGGGCACCATTCAGTAAAGGTGGTTTTGAGGAAGGCTTCGTTGGCAGGCATGTTCCCTTGGCAGGGCTACTGAAGAGGAAGCTTTAACCACTTCGCTATGCTGCTGGCATATGTTTGCCAGAACAAGACCACCACGAGCAAAACCCATCACTTGGACATGCAGGACAAGAATTTGCAGTGTACAGGTGGATGTATGGGGGTTTGATGTGCTCTTCCATGTGAGGGGACATTTGACAGAGAGATCTCGCACTCTGACATGTACCTCACTCAGTAAAGCAGACTACACTGCTGCAATGCAGACTCGTTTTAAATTTTTTTTTCCAAAATTTGTACCATTCTTATTCTTAAAATCATGACTACGCTATACTCCCACGCAGAAAAGTCATGCTCCAAAGTAGAACAGTTCACCACCAGGATTACAAATGCAGCAATAATCCTGTTTCAGCATATTTTACAATAAACTGGAAGCTTTATAGCTCTAAGCAATATTCATTAGCCTCTTTATACTACTCCTTAAGTCAACTAAAGTCAACAGGAAAAAAAACAAATTCCAAGTACTGCCAATTTATGGAATACTTACCACTTTGAGAGAGATCTTTAGCAATTATCTGACTTGGTTCTCATACCTGTAATACAAAATTGGACCATTAGTCCAACAAATCAGGGCACTTCACTCACAATCATTTTTTACCTACTTGACAGCTTGCTTTTACAGCACATACAGCAAAAAGGGGAAGGGGGCAGATTTCAGAGCAGACCTGAAAGTACTGGAGTAAAGAAAATTGCATGGTGAAACAAACATGCGACTGGCTCCAAGGCAACATTCGCTGCTATCGCAAAAGGGTGGCTTCGGTCAGGGAGATGAAAGAGGCAGAGTAAATTAAATGAGGGATTGAAGATTTTTTTCTCCCCAAGCTAGCACTTCCCATGCTTCCTATTACATTTTTAAGGCAAAGTTTCCTCTATTGTTTTGCCTGAAAACTCTAGGAATAGTTAAGACCTCAACTTGAGGGATACTGATATTAGAGAAAATACAATGATAATTTCACACATGTACAGTGTTTACAACTTGCTGGAGTTCCCCTTGGAACATTAGACAGGGCATTCTTCTGAAAAGCAGAATTCTGGGTAGGTTTTGCTGCCAATGAAGACTTAGCAATCCTCCTCAACCACACGGTCATACAGCACTTACAGCTCCTGCACGGGACAGAGCCCTGCTCAGAAACCATGTTATTTTCCACTGTTTTCTTCTGGGAGAAGAAAAGGAAATA
This sequence comes from Rhabdornis inornatus, assembly GCA_013397075.1. Classification (NCBI taxonomy): domain Eukaryota; kingdom Metazoa; phylum Chordata; class Aves; order Passeriformes; family Rhabdornithidae; genus Rhabdornis; species Rhabdornis inornatus. Next base: position 1,119,086 of record VWZS01008969.1, read on the forward strand.
CTTGAAAACATCAGATGTCAGAGAAATGAAAGGAGAGCTGTTAATTTGGCAAAGTTGAGGCCTTTACAGAATTAGATTTCAAATTGTTTCAGAGCCTGACTCTCCTCCTCCCTGGCTGTTCTGCACCCATCAGACTGCAGCGTAAGGCTCACAAGTTACCTCCACAACAACCACAGGAAACTTTTCCTGATGTTCTTACTGATGTGGATTGATGCTTGCTCCCCTCTGGGAACAGAGGGTAGGTACCCCCCCCAGGACAGGAGGGAATTAAATTCCCTTGCTGAGCTGACTTAACAGCACCAGGGGCCTCTGGCCTTGACACTGTGTCAAGGCTGATGCTGATAACTGTTGCCAAGTAGCCTGTCAGCTTCATGGAAGTGCACTGCCTTGGGCTGTCTGTGGCTGGATTAGCTTTCCTGGAGCTTCACAAACCACAATCAGCTGAAAGAAGCCAGTGAGCACCCATGTAAATTGCATAGCTTTTGTGAGGGGACAAAGATGGAAGCCAGCAAGAAAGGCTCCCTTCATTTTTGGCATTGTCAATTCATTAAACAAGCATATCCAGGGAGTACAGCACCAGTCAGCATGAACAGTACAAGCACATAGCAGAGGCATGTGTCTAGCATGACAGGTAGTGCAAAAGCTGGCAAGCTTTAGGAATTTGTTTTTACAAGTGGAAAATGAGGATGAGGAGTTACTCTCCTGCCCCTGAGACTCATGTTTATTAAGGTGCAGTCCCCCTGTAAGCATAAGCCAGCATGTTTTCTGGTTGCACAAGGACAGTGACCCAAAGTGACTCCAGCCCCTGACCAAGGTGCACAAGCAGGGACATGAGAGGAAACACCCCCCAGATATCACACAGGTAGTTGTATATCATTCTCAGTGAAAACACTGTCTGTTTAAGGGTAGAAACACATTGAAGAAGTTGATCTTATTTGTACAGGACAATTCTTAAACAGGAAAACAACTGATGGGAAGAGCACAGCATGGCTGACACTTCTGTTTCAAAATCCAGCATCAGCTATTCAACTAGCAGCAGTTGTTGGGGACATTAGAGCAGTATGAACTCACTGGTTCTTTGGAGGGAAGGTGTGTGAGTACCAAAATACTCAGGACTGCATCAGTGTAACACTCTCCTTAGCAAATAAGCTCTTAACAGCAGCACAAGCACTCCAAGTGCAGACTTTGCACGTGCTTGTGGCAGCTCTTACACGAGAGAAAAGTGGCACCATGCACCAGTTTGTAACTGCATCATTCTACAACCATTTTATTCAAATTAAAGAGATGTTCTATTTGCCTATTCCTATGGTACAGCATTTTGACCCGGGTTTTTGTCACATTTCTTCATCAGCTTCTACAAACAGATGAAATGCTGCAAATCTGGCCAGGGCGTGAGGGGAGACACAAGCCAACAAAAAAAACAGGGTGTTTCACATATTTGAGCCACTTATGGACCTTAAAAAAGAAAAAGAGCAAAGTTCAGGTGAGCCTTTGAGCATCTCTTTCAATTCTGTTTCTTCAGTCTTCAAGTATTTTTGACAAAATTAAAATACATTTAATTACTCATAGTGTCTAATTAGTAACATTAGACAAGAGTACATATACTGGGTGGGTAGTGCATTGGTGAGGGACAAGAGAAGTTGCAGGGAAAAAGAAGTGCTGTACACACACTGTGAGAACAGTCTGGATTTTTCTCCTAGTTCCTCATCAAGACTAACATTTATTGTGGAAAACTAAGACTGAGCTGCTTTTTGCCTTGCAGTGCTGGTAGGGATGGAGTTTGACTAGAGAAGCTAAAGCTAGCTCACATTTACTGTGTCTGGTTTTGTATTTATCTTGCAGAATGATAGACTAACAATAGGTTTTTTCGGACTCAAACAGCAAGGTTCTGAAATAGTGTTTGACTACAGGATGCCAGGGTTTAACCAGCTTCAAGTTGGAACATATAACCAGCAGCCAGCCTCAGCTGGATAAACCCTTTTTAGGGATGGACTTTGGGACTGGCATACTCTGAGCCCTGAACCCCTCCTCTTTTGGGACTGCTTAGGACCAAGAATTTAGACTGTCAGGTCCTGGTCTGTAACTTGTGACATGAGCCCAAAGGCAGGAAGACTCAAACACTTTACTGGATCAGGAGCAGTTAAGTCTTACGAACAATAATCTGTAGTCACAACGTAATGAGAACTCAAACACCACTATGCAGGTAAGCAATAGCTGCCATCAGTTGGGGAATACACGTGTGAAGCAGCAAAAAAGAAATTAATTGGACCAAAGTAGTACTTGGAGACAGTCTGAAGCAAAAACTTGCAGCTAGTCCAAGATTTTCCCCGCTTCCAAAGCATCCTGGTCACAGGCTCTGAAGTGTTTCCAAGTATTGACAAGGCCAAGTGCAGCAGACACATGCAGATACTGCATGCATCAGGCAATTGCTAATTAACATTGGACCTTGTATGAATCACAACTTGTTACATCACAGGAAAACATCCTAACAGAGATCTACAGTGAGACAAACATTGAGGGCTGTGTATCAGGAACAATTAGACTGAGATGAAATACTTGATCCATCACATACTTACCAGACCTCCCTCTGCATCTTTATCAGTTAAGGCAGCTGAAAAACAAAAGAAGGGTCTAAGAAACCTACAAGACATATATGCAATAGAAAATTTTGTAACACAAAGCTTTAAAAGCCATTTAGTTTCTTTGACCTGTCATGCATTTCACCACAGTACTACCCTTAGCTTCTACCAACAGCACAAACACTGCTAACCCTAATACAGAGAAGAGTCCTGCTTAGTAAAACGCAGACCACAAGATGCAGTTCAGCTCTTAAGCCACTCTTGCAACCTCCTCTCCTCCAGCTTTTGTTTCTCAGCATTTTTGCAGGCTATTGCAATACAGAAGGCAGAAATTGTCTTTATTGCAATGCCATCAGTAAGACATGGTTTCAACAAACTTACCGTTTAAAATTCAGAATAATTTTCACACAAGTAGCAAAAAATACTTTAATACACAGTAGTGGAAATAGAAATTTCCAAGGAAAACAGCTCAGTTTCCACTAAAAAATAAATTCACACAGGACTTAACATTCACATTAAGAGGTTTAAATAACTAAAGGGTACCAATTCGTAAAAAAAAAAAAAATCTCCAAAGCCAAACACAGTGAAAGTAATTAGTGATCTAATTAGTTGTTACTTGTCTCCCCATGCATCTGAACCACACACAGGTTTTTACTCTTTGCCAATACAAGGCAAGTAGATTGGAGAATTCCTTTGTAAGAACCTTACAGTAATCTTGCTTTGAAGCAGAGACATCTGTCAGCAAGATAAGAAAGGTCACAGTTAAGGATTATGCATTTTATCTACCAAACAAAACTACTCTTCATTTTACATGATTTGCTAATTCCAAATCACATGCTAAATGAGCTAGAGTTTCAACAGGCCCCCTGTAAGGTAACACAAGAATCAGGGATAGCCCTAGTGCATGCTTTGCCTGACTCTGCAGAGCAAATTTCATGGACAATAATAAAGCAGTTACCTTTATCACACTTCAGCTTTTTAAGAACAGAAACAATAAGAATTAGCAAAACCAAGACACACAGAGCCAGAATAACCCAAACAAGAGCACTTGTCCCTGCAAAATACGAAAAACAAAATACAATTAGTACCGAAACAGTCCCCCAAAAAGATAGTCTTTACTGTGCTAGAGAAAAATCTGAGCCCAAACTAATACAACAACCCAGACAGTTTGACCTGGAAAAAGGCAGTGGGACTCTCAGCTGCACTGAACATGTGAATACTTGTTTGCACTGCACATCATGATCCCAAAGGCAGCAGGGAAATCTGCAGAGCTGCAATACAACTTCTACAAGGTTTTCTGAGAGATACTTAAGGGGAAACAACTATGCACAAGATGATAGCAAGCTTCTGGTGCTGTAGCATGGACAGTGTGCATTCCTGGCAGAAGAGGAAGCTACTCCAGGCACAGTCAACATCTTTGCACTATCCATAACTTTCAACTGTGCCACCCTTGAAACTTGAAGAACCTTGGCAACACATATAGCTTTTCAACAAGTGAAACTCAAGGTGGTTTGTCCCTCCAACCCCTTTGAGAATTTGTCATTAGCAAGTAACTCCCAGAGTAAAACACAGCTGCTGTTAAATATGTTACAGCAGTTGAAAACACTGTTTTACAGACTGCTCTGATGTTATTAGCCTGAAGCCACAGACTCAACAAACCAAGCTGAGTGGGATTTGTGTGCCAGACCTTGATTGGGTATGCCTGTGTCTGTAGCATCAGTGGAATTCTGCGAGATTTCTTTCCCGTCTGGATGCCTGAAGTGGATGGTAACACAAGGTTGTATCAACATTGCCAGAGCAATACATAAGTCTGCCTAGGCCTGATTCTTTTTCAGATAGAGCTTAGAACCATAAATAGAACATGCATAAGCTTTGACAGAAGTGCACCTTTAAACAATCCAAGATAAGACTACAAAATAAAATAAAAGCAAAGCAGATAAAATTCATGTACATTAGCTTCTAAGTGGCAGGGGAAAAAAAACAAAACCACTGAGTAAAGACATTATTCATGCACAATTAGTTTCCTTCAACAGGTAGCTCTAAATCCCAAACTTTTCAGCTGGGTGCTAGACAGTTCATTCAAGTGTGTTTCTGGGGAAATTCCAACCTGAGGCCACAAAAAATGCAAGTTGACAGCCATAAGCAACAAGCACAGCAACACCCAAGTCCATGTCTTTCTAGGTCTCAACATCACCTAAAACTTAAATGCATGAATAATGCCATTTGGTTTCAGGGCAATTATTTACACACTGATGATATGTTAGCTATTGGCACAGATTGAGCCACTGCTCTAACATTGCCTAGGAGGAAAATAGTGACTTATTCTCAAACTTACATTTGACTGTTTCTCTCACATATTTCACAGGCCTCATCAGCACAGGAATACCCTTGTTTGCACTGGCATTCAGCATCCTGTGTCCGAGTACAGGGTCTAAGGGTTATCTGATCTAAAAATAAAATATAAGTTAGCAAGTGCAAAGATTATACTCAGCCCATAAAGGCAATTTACTTTTAAATTCAATATGCTCCATGAAGACCAGGTTTTCCACACTAAGAAATGGGAAATGGTTAAGGTTTCATAAGGATTCATAAGGTTTGATACCTTCTTTGCACTGTCTGCAAGACACACATCCCTCCAAGCCATTTGCATGGGCAGTAAAGCCTTTTCCTTCCTTGCAAGGGTCACATTTTCCTCTCAAATGTGAAGCACTGCAGTGATCAGCAACAAAAGAACCTGTGGAAGAAGAAGAGAAGTGGCAGCAGCAATCTCAGGGGATCATTTGACAGACAAAGGGCTAAACCAGGATATTAAAACACAAATTTCTGGGGAGAGTTCAACCCTTCCTTGCAAATCAATCGCGTGCCACATGAACTGAGCAGCACAGGAGAGTCAGGAGGCAGATTGGTAATTTGCCACTCAGACAGGAAGAGGTGCAAAAGGAGGCATCCAGCAAGGCCTCAGCTGGGACAAGGATGAGTCACCTCAGTGGATGGCACCATCGCTGAAGGAATGGGGCAAGCCCAGGGAGAATTGCTTGCAATAAACTTTTTTCTCCTTTGTCTCAATCCCACCTCAATGCACCAGTAAGCTCCTGATACTAAGGAGAGGTTTCTTCTTGGTGCAAAACTTGTTAACTCTGCACACATTGAGCATGGAGGGGAGAGCAAAACCATACTGAAGTTTTGCCTACAGACACAGAAATAGCAGAATTCCCCCAGGCCCGTTCATTTGTGCTAACTAAATCTTTTAACTTCGAAAACTTTATCTTCAACCACAAGCAGCAGCTTCCTGGCTTGATGCCAAAGCACCTCTTCCAGTCATTGCCTGTGGCATTAAGGGGCTCTCACTACAAACAGCACCAAGAAGTCATCACAGCTCCAACCAGGCTTACGCTTTCACAGGATGCAATGTAAGAAACAATAGCTATCAGCTTTAACTGCTCAAAGCCTTACCTGCTTCACACAATACACAACAGAGACCTTCGTGGGGATACTCACTCTCCCCACAGTTCGCTTGGGCTCCAGGCATGGTCAGTAGCACAACCTACAGAGCAGGCAAAGAGACATTTTGAATGATTCATCCTCCCAGGACACGATAACTGTCTTGAAGAGATTAACTTGTAAAGTTAATTCAGAAGCTCATGGGAAGCCACAGAGAAAACCCAACTAATTTCTGCTAAGTGCTGCTCACAGCAGTAATTGCCATCACAAAGCTGGGGTTAAGGCAGCACCGGACAGCGGCTGATGGATTTAAGGCAACTATTGCCACACATTCCTGCCTCCAAACTTGTTTTCTGTCCACTAGATCACGGTTGCTGAACTGCAGGCGCCAAAGCTTCTACGGTGTTGAAGGGATTCGCTTCTGCCTTCCCCCATCTTTTTAATCGATCGGAATCAATGCTAGTCTCGCTCCCGCAAAATATAGGAACCGCCCCATATTCTCATCCAACATGTCTCACTGGCTCCAATCTTAGGCAGAAGGCAAGCCGAGTCATTAACAGTGCTACTACAGGAACATTGGGAATGATTTTTTTTTTTTTTAAGCAGAAGAAACGGGCAGGTCGCGCAGTCGTCGGCAGCGCAGCCGCGGAGCGCCTCAGCACGGCGGGTGCTTCCAGGGAGGCGAGCGCAGGTTCATTCCCTACGCTCAGGGACACCTGAGTCACATCGCTCACACGAGAAAAACTTCTAGAACAAAAGCAGGAGGGGAAGGAGCGGCCGCCAAGCGCCCCGTCACTAATTGCCACGAGCGGGCAACTTCTAAGCTAAAACCAAGAGGCTCCTGCTCTTTAAACTCTCCCACCGGCAGACTGAAACCCTTCCCCGTAACTGTGGGGAGGTGAGGAAACCTCCAGTTTCACAGTTGAATAACATGAGGACATAACATAAAGAACTCACTCCTGACTTGTAACCTATTAACTTTCTTTTACTCCGGAAAGTGATGGCATGCGGCAGCGAGGGCCCTGGGACAAGACGCCGAGATGCGCTTTCTAGCTTCCCTCCACTCCTGAGGGCGCCGGGCGCGCGGCAGCCGCAGCTTTCCCGGGACATCAAACACGGACAAAAAGTTCGGTAGAGTTACTAAAGCCTCTTGAAGAAGAAAAGGGTAGAAAACCCCACAAGGCTCTCTCACACTAGAGCTGCAGGAAGACTTTTTCCCCTCAAAAAGCTAAATTTACGTTCTGGCTGCGGACGGCTGACAGGCGGCACTCGCAACGGGCAGGCGGAGGGCGAGCCCGTGCCCGCAGACAGTGGCCCCAGCCAGAGTCCCACCCAGCACTCACCTGCAGCAGCAGCCCCAACGCTCGCCCGGCTCCCATGGCGCTATACGTGGCTTTGCAGGCTCCTTGGCCCCACTTTGCGGCTTTCATAGTGGGCATGGGGGAGGGGCTAGGCGCCGAGAGGCGGGGCAGAGGTCCCCGAGCGCTGCAGGCGCTTCTTTGCCGCTCTGGTGCTCCCAGAAACCGCAGGAAATCTCCATATATATATATGTGCTGCCCACCCTGATCACAAAAAGCAGAGGGGAAAGGCTGTAAGGAGAATTTTTCCAAGAGCGTGCAAATGAAGCGCATGTAGCTGGGTTTTCTAAAGACTTAAAAGGATTCTCACGTTTCTCCTCAGTAGTTATTTCTCCCAGAGAAATAATCTTTCTGGCCATGATTTTCCTCGAGAATACTTTTCGTTTCCCATGTTACTGGCATGTAGGAACATTCATCTCCAGGTGCTAAAACTGGATTAAAATTAATGGCACAAGGATTCATAGGCTGTTCCTTTTGGGATTATTTTTTAATCCTCCGTGGCAGCAGCCTTAAACTTTGGAAACTCTTCCTCTGCTGATGCTTAATTAGGTTGTATAGGTTGATAGTTTCTTTCACTGAACTGCTGCTTTTGTGGTAACTGTGTTTGTTTTACTCAACTGCAGTTACAAGTCCTAGTGAAATCCTTGTGGGTGCATAGTTTGGTAAAATGGAAATAACCCAAACAATTTCCAGCACTCACATTTACACCTACTGAAGGCTTCCTGCTCAGCACTGCTTCTCTCTGGTTCAGGGGGGCTTGGGTTGTTTGGGTTTTTTTCCTTGGGCTGTTGTTTGGCAAGCATTTCCCAAAGCCAGGATACAGTTGTACCCAAGGGATGTAAGCAGCTCTACAGAAATGGAGAAGCTCCTATCCATAACTCAAATACATTGTCCCAAAGCAGGATGAGTCTCATGAGGCAGGCTGTGCTGACAGGCTGGAGCTGTGCTGACTTGCTGAAGCATTCAAAGGAGATGACTGAATGTATTTGCACAGCTTTACATCCAAACACTTGGATGCATAGGAACTTTGAAGCAAACACTTTGAAGCTGCACACACGACTTGGCACAGCCAGGCAGGCAGAGGTAACACCCCCCCACTGAGGTTTGCACAGGTCAGACTTCCTCAGAAAAAGTGACTAGGATGACATCCTTCAAAAAGGCACCCAGTGTGGATCACTAATGTTGATATTCTTCAAGGATGTTTCCTCAAGGATGAAGAATACTTTGGTTTTCTGGAGACTTTTGCTAATAACAAAGCCACTCTCACCCTTTACTCTTTGTGATCATTTTCCTGAGTGTCAGCTTCCAGATGCTGGCTCTTACCCTGCCTGTTCATATCAGAGAGCTGCAGCTCTCTCTGTGGAAGAATATATTCACTATCCTCAAGTCCTTGACATAGAAGTTCCCTAAGTTCAAGACAAGTTTGCATGGAGAACAATGAAAGTCAAGTGAAAGTCTTGTTCTGTGTGAGTTGCTAAAATTAGAAGACAATTTCTTGGATGATTTGTAAGAATTGTGTAGAAGGCAACTTTCCCCCAAGAAATACAGCTCTACCGATTACCAGAGAGGGGAAACAGCCTACCTCTCCGATGATGGTGGGTGTTATAAAAGTGTGGTTTATCTGCCCATCAGTTAGAGTTGGAGATAGAATGTGCTGACTGTGCTGTAAAGAGGAAGGGACATGCGGTCGTGCAAGAGACAGTAAGGGTTAGGTGGCCGGGTAAGGGACAGGTTAGGTTTAGCTGGTCATGCAGAAGAAAGAGGGAAACTTGCAGAGAGAAGGAGGGAAGGAGTCAGTGCTGTGTGGAGCTGGCTGCTTGTGAGGCAAGGAAGGAGCCTGTGCAGGGTTTTGGGGCTGGCTGCTGCCCAGCCCACCTATGAAGGCAAGCAAGGAGGAAGCAGCCAGTGCTGGGCTCTGGGGCCGGCTGTGCCGTGCCCACCTGTGAGGGCGAGCGGGGGCAGCAGTCAGTGAAGGGTTGATGAAGTGGCTGATTGCTGCCCTGCCCGCCTCTGAGGGCAAGCAGGGCGCGGCCAGTGAGGGGCTGATGATGCAGCTGACTGCTGCCCTGCCCGCCTGCGTGGCAAGGAAGGAGTCAGTGCCAGGGTTTTGAGGCTGGCTGCTGCCCACCTGTGAGGGCAAGCAGGTCGCGGCCAGTGCGGGGCTGATGGCCGGGCTGGCCGTGCTGCCCGGCCCGCCTGTGAGGTACGGAAGGAGTCAGTGTGCAGCTAGCTTCCTCTGAGGAAAATCAAACTGCTATTGCTGGCACTAAAGACTTACGTCTTAAGGAAGTGATTTTTTTCTGAGAAGGCAGCTAGACTTCCTTTATGTCTGACAAAAATCAACTAGTGATACTTTTTGTTTAAATGATTAAAGCATTTTTGTATTTGTTTTCAACGGTTAAACCAACAAAAAGAAATGGATACGCCTCTGTGAAATTAATATTTTAAAATGAACCAACTTCGGGAAAGCTCTTTTTCCTTTCTGGCTTCAGTACAGGTAACAGCCTGGCCTGGACCCTCCGTGCTGCCGGGCCGGGGGTGGGGGGCCCGTCCCGGCAGGGCTGGGCCCCAGCGATTGCTACGGCAGGGAAAAGGGAGGGGGAGACCATCGGCCGATGAAATCTTGGCTGCTTTCCCCTCCCTCCTCCTCCCCCAGCATGCAGAAATGCTGCCGCTGCTAACACCTCGGGAACGGCTCTGGGCCGCCGCTCCCAGGGGTCAGTGACCCCTGGGACCGCAAAGGAGCCGGGTTTCCCCCTCCTGAATAGAATACAGCCAAGCAACACACTACTATTTCTGGCTGGTCCCTGCTAAGGTCATAGTCCAGCGTTGCCTCATAGCATAAAAAGTACCCTCTTACAGCTAAAAAACCTCTGTATCATAAAATAATTCCTGGCCTCGGCCCGAAAAAAAAAAAATCACATAACCATCTGCAGACCCAGGCAAAACATTTACTCTTTCACTGCCCAGAATAAAACTTACAAACACTTTGTTCTCTCTCCTGAGTGAAAGAAAAGAACCAAAATTAAGATACGCACAAAACCAATATAAAACTCCCCGAGGTCAAAAAAAAGAAAAAGTCAAATCCCAGATGAAGAAAGGAAAGAAGTCGTGGATTGAAATCTCTCTTTTTTAAAACTATAAAAAAAGAGATTCTTGTTTCCCTATAACACATAAAAATATATTATAAGGTAAATAAATGTTTTAACTGTAAATATAAACAGAGACACTAGTATTAGAATTAAAAAAAAAATATTAAAATGACTATAATCCCATAAGTTTAAATAAAAGAAAATAAAAACCCCTGCTGCCCTCCAGGGAAGAAGAAGAAGAAAAAAACCCCTCTGTTCTCAAAGATGAAGAAAGCTTTTGTTTAAACTGTTATAATCCTTAAAGTGTGCCCCATAAGTTAATATAGTCCTCAATTATGGGTGTGAAAAAACTGTTAGTCAAAGAAGAGATTTTTACACAATGGTCAAATTTCCATTCTCCCGGGTGGCTGACCACTGTGACATGGAGGCCATGAAAAACTTTCTTGTGTAAAAATCTCCATAGACTGAAGAGAGAAGTCTCCTCTCCCAAACAAATTAGTGAAAGACTTCTTTTTTTAAAAAATGATAGATTAATTTTCTGTACACTGTCAGTATAAAAGAAAAAAATTATGAAGAAAGAAGTGTTCTAAAAGTTTTATTCTGATTTTTTTAACAGTTTCTAAAATAAAGCTTTTCTTTGTACCCTTTGAAGTTTAAGCCTATTTTGCCTTCCTCCTATTCCTATCTCACAGCAAAAAATGAATAAATAATTCTAATAAGTGCACTGATGACTTAGCCAGTACTAAACCCACAACACTGTTCTAACTTATGGCCCAGGTCTGACATTGTTGGATGCAATTTCCTGTAGACTTTCCTCTAAAAAGTGATTTAATTGTAAAATACTATCAAACACAAACGCAAAAATAATTTGTCAGATAGACTAACACTGAAAGTTGTGTGTAGTTTTATTTCAACATATCAAGCACAAACAGGTTTCCCCTAACCAGGGAATATGATGAGGAATGTACTTAAAAATTTGGGAACATTTACATTGAAAGATAGCCCAGACTGGCACCACCACTAAGTATTTTAAGGCTGTATATATAGCAGTACTTACCACTTGGAACTACTTCAGGCCAGAAAAGAAAGGCTTAGTACTGTCTGCAGTCTAAAGAAAATATTGCAAATCTTTAAAAAATGGTGTAAAATAGGAAGACTATTAACAGGGTTGAACAATGCAGCGGCAAAACCCTCCCTCTTTCCTGACCTTTGACAATAAATATGCCTAAGACCAAACACATGTACACCTACATCGCTCCCATCCTTCCCACCTATGCTGGGGCAGTGGATTTCTCTCTACAATGCTAGTGTGTGATATTATGAAACAGCCATATAGCAAATAATAACAATAATAGTAAGTGACCAGGTTTTGCAAACAGGAGTGCGTGTCTGACATCACACTCGATGGGCCACACCCAGGACAGTAGTCAGCTCCATAACCAGACAAGGAGCTCTCACTGAATACTTCCCATTTCCTAAAGAAGAATGGCTCTAGGAAATTGTGTATATTTACAGTTTATGTGGAATGGAAAATAAAACACATCCTGAGGTCCCATTGGGCTGACTAAACAGATCATAACTTAATATCCCAGGGCTGGATTTTTTGGACCAAGTGTGCTCCCTCCTGTAATTAAAGGCAGCTGGACAGGCACGTGGACATCAGTTCTTTACTGCTCTCCCTCACTCCTGGAGCTATGACCCAGGCTGCCATGACTTTTCCAAAATGTTGAGGTGATTACCATTTTGGGGTTACCAATACTGCTGGGTAATTATTAATTGCATCAGAAAATGACAAAACATAGAAAAAAAAACAAATTGCACAATTAAAGCTACATTTGGCTTCAGCATTAAGGCCCATACAGGTTAAGAGGTCCTTGAAGATGTACATGTAAAAGGCAAAAATGACATAATCTGCAGGAACAAAGTTTTGCAGGTTCCTAGGTCCCTTTTTAACCTCGTTTTTCCACTTCCTTCCACCTCTGCCATGTTGGTTCTAAAGTGCTTTGGTGCCTCGCTGGGCTCCTTGGCCGAGTGGCCCCCTCCTGCAGCCAGTGCTCATTATTGCTGCCAAACGTAGTGATTTTATTTAAAGACATAATTAATGAAGAGTTGACATGTAAGAAAGATGCAGAGGAGAAACCAACAGCGAGAGTCCAGGAGGAAGCTTTCAGAAGAGGCCTTCCTGTGGAAGGACTTTTTGTTCAGAGCACTGAGGTTTCTGCAAAAGAAAGCAATATGATTATTTGTGTGTTGGAGAGAGGTGTGCCTTCACACATGTGTGCATACCCAGAACTTCCACACCAGGAGGGACCCCTGTACTTTGGTGACACCCTCAGAGGCAGAACAGCATGCTCCCCCAGACTTTATCTCCCCCTTTTTAACAGGAAATTAGTGCTTTTGGCTACAGCTGGTTGGCATCGCAAGGGCACAAACCCCAAGAAATCTCTTCATCCAGCAGCCACTCATAACCCTGTGACTTTAACCTATGGCCTAACCTTCCCAAATGCAAGGCCTGCCCTGGACACCCCCAGGAGCTGAAGTGAAGCTAAAGCCAGATCACCAATGACTCTGGCATCCAGAAATGGTGTCATGTGTGATATCCAGAATGGATCATGTGTGATCCCGCCTCACTGAAGCCTTGGGAGGGCTGGATAATACTCCTCACACAGAGGGGAATCCGCAGGGCTCCCGGGAGCAGAAGTAGCAGTTAATACCTCCCCACGGGAGCCTGCAGGGCAAAGCCCTCTGTCAGCAGCAGGTATGGCTACTGCTTCCCTCAGATGGCAACCAGCAATTTGTACAAAAAGCTGGAGTTTAGTGCTTTTCATGAAGCCCAGTTTTTCAGACCACAACCCCACATCTCTATAGCAAACTGAAGTTCCTAACATACTCAACTGGAAGGGAGACCTCACATGTTCTTGCCTGGCAGAGATTTATTAGCCAGGGCCTGGTCCAGACCCCCTCATCCAAGAGTTATGTAACATGCTGAGGTGATGCTTTTTGCCCACAAAGAGTGTTAAGAGGAAGTGATTTCCTCCTCACTGTTTCAAGCAGAGTGTGCGTTTGTCTTTCTGGTGTGTTGATTGGTTACTTTATCTGCAACAACTTGAACTGCACTCCTGCAGCTCACAGAGACACTCCAATGACCACAGTAAGGAGTTAAATGCCCCAAGTTACCTTTAGCCCATTAAAATCATTGATTCATGACAGAAAATGGTTACCTGTGTATGTCCTGTTGGGCTTTCTGTAGGGATAAGACAGCTGAGTGAATTTCCTTCAGGTGATCCACTTCTTTCCCACACTGAGCGCACAGGCTTTCAAACCCTGTGGCAAAGTATGAAGGAAAATTATGTTTTGCATCACCATTCTGATGGTAGTGATGAAACACAACACAGCAAGTGGGTGGCTGTGATCTAATTGTCACTGCTAGGGGGAACACTTTCAGGAGGAAACATGGGGAGAAGGAGACAGGGAACAGGATCTTCCACCCATAAGACCCAGGCCACTGTAATAAGTTCTGGGACTCTGGCTCAAGGTGCTTCTCAGTCAGCTCTAAAGAAACAGTGCTCCCCAGCTGAGGGGAGGAGAAAGGAGTGCTCACACCTGCCCCCCCTCTCAAACATTCAAGGTCACCTCTAACAAAGGCACAGAAAAGAGAGAAAAACACAGCCCGTTTCCCATGTGTTGATTGGAATTTTGATCCAATTTTGCCAGGAATTGGAAAGTCCTTGTTGTAAGGCAGAAAGAGAAACAGCACATACAGAGAACAGAAAAGCAGAACGTTCTCTGTGTTGCCTGGGGGCTATTGGCCCATGGTATTAACTGGGCCAGAAATGTCCAAGGGCTGGCTCAGGAATTAAAGTACCAAAGGAAGAACATTAAAGCCTGACCCAGTGACACCCAAATACTTGCCATCATCATCTGAGAGCTCCTGCACTGACTCTGGTGTGGAACAGCTGCTCTCTGTGTTCTGACTGTGGTTGGAGGGTTGATCACTGGTTTTGCGGCGCCTGCAGTCTTTGGCAGACCTCTGGATGAAACAGGGGTAAGAAGTTTCTATCACACTGAAGACATGTGTGCTTGCTTTAAACTAAACAGTTTGGGGTGCTGGGAAATACGTGTGAGATTGTGAAGTTCGATCGCTTTCTCAGCAACTCCTAGTAGTTGGACTCTGGCAGCTACTTAAGGATATTATACACGCGCCTCATATAGAAGCATATCTCCCCAGATGACAACATTCTTAAGACACCTATCCAAATTATCCTTCTTGTAGCTTTAACTGACACATATTATAGATGAGCCTAATAGTTCCTTTGCTGAGTTGCGTACCCAGCTCAGACAGGTATGTAAGAGAAAGTTGGAAAAGAAGAAAAAATTAGAATCAAATTCCCCAGCAAAGACTTTTCAGAAGGTGCACAAAGGATCTAAACACCACAGAATTTTTATGCCTAGTTTCTTGACTCAGGAAAGTTTCTCCCTCTCTTTCAGATGAGTAAACCAAACACATTGATTCAAACTTCTCACTACAGGGCCCCGAAAAGCAGTTACGTATCTCAATTTCCGCACTGAATCAGAGACATTCAGATGTGAGGTATTATAAAAGGAAAGTCTATGTACATAATAAGATACAAGTTTTTCAGTGTAATATGGGTTATACTTACGTAGATTAGCAGCTCTACATTTGCAAAGTGTGTTATGAATGACATGTATGGCTCCAAAGATGAAAGCATTGAAATAGGTGAGTATTATCTCCGTTTAAGGGAAAGGATGGAAAGATGTTTCTTGTCTTGTCTGAGAGAGAGTGAGTGATAAAGGCTGATGGCAAGGACTGAAACTGAAATCAGAGGATCTCTGCTGTGTACTTCAAAACCTATGGGAAGTTTTCTGCTTTGGAAACTCTGAACAGTGAAGCTCAGCTCAGTCATGTGCAAAATACACTGTCACTAACATTGGGTGGAAGAAAAATGCCAAAATTGATAGAATGAGTCAATCAGTAATTACAATTCTTTGGAGCTAATGATGGTATAATACTGCAGGTCTATGATCACAAGATATATTTACCCAAAACAAAACTTTCAGCCTCTGCTGTGCTTACATGAAAATGTTGTATAAAAAGGGCCGTGCATCTAAACAATCATAAAGAATATTATAATCCCCAAAACAGGCTTTTTACCTTGTGCCGTGTAATTTGATTTTTTATGCATGTTGCTTTGTGGTTTGACATCCTTGTGGATAAGTGTCTTTCCATTGTCTGAAGTATTCCATCCTTCTCAAATTGGGCAATGTCGTTCAAAGGATCCCAAGGTCTAAGACTTTTGAGACCAAATGAAAAAACATTCATCAGAAAAGCAAGAATCCCACATTAGGTGTGTTAAGCCAAACATACTGATCCCACATGCATCAGGGCAGGCAATCATCCCTGACACTAGCCAGTCTTCCTAGATGCAGTGACAGGACTAAGATAGTTCCCTGCACACTTGCAGTTCCTTGCAATAAGTGAGGGGGTTCAGTCTCCAGAGGCTTCGCCCTTCTTAGCCAGGGGAGGAGAGCACAGTTGTTAACTCTGCTCTGGACAGTGCAGAAAATCTCTGCTAAATGACTCTGCACTTGATTGCAGCAATAGGAATTTACATCAATGGCACAGTGGGTTTTCCACTGCCAAGCCCTCATTTCCAGCTATTCCCAATTAGTACCATGACTATGTATTCTAGTGATGACATGAAGCTCAGAAAGGGCAAGCTCTGGACATAGTTTTGGGGAAGGGCTCCAATTACAGGTCTGTAGGCCTGCTTGCATCCCTGGGAACTCAGGCAGTGAGATGTGTTGGGGACTCCCAGCCCAGCACTCACTCCTCGTATTTGTAGTGCCATTCGTTGGTTCCGGCATCATGCCGGAACAGCAGTGGCTTCCATTCCGTGCCGCTTTCCCTCCGTTCCCGGGCCGCATTCCTCTGCTCCTCTTCCAGCACAAACTTTTCCTGCGTTGCCTTGTGTTGATCACCTTTGTTTATTGCACTGGTAACGTGCTGCCAAAGCCTAGGAATAATAGGAAGGATGTTAAACCACCTTAGAACCATCAAAGTATTTTGCCAGCTGGAACTTTAGAGCAGAAACTTCTCAGGTCTGCTAATATTCCACCAGAACTGTCAACTCCTAATAAGGAGTTTGGTGGAATGTCTGTTAGGGATCTCTGTAACTTTCCCTTTTGCCCCCTTCTCTTGGATGCTTGTATCATTATTAATCCCTGATGCAGCAAAGTGAGTCTGGCCATAAGCTCTGGTAAACAGAGAACTGGAGATTCTATGCCCACAAGACCAAGATTCTCCTTTAAAAGAATCTTCTGAAGATTAAGAGATAAACGTACTACAGTCTGCCCTGCTCTGCAGTTAACAAATCTGCTCTGTAAGTTACAAATACAGACTTAATTGCCCATAATGCTCACTGCTGTCCAAACAAAATCTTCATGTGTTTTTATTTTCATGCAATCCCTTTCTTAACTATAAAAAGGGGAATCTTTTTAGGGTGATGTGATGCAACACCAAATTCAGATGTCCACAGAGAATGCAGAGCCAGGCAGCAATTGATGTGCTGGCTTAGGATGTTGGCTGGTGCTGACTGACCATAGGGGAGAGGAAGCACAACTGATTTGTTTAAAGCCAGCCAGCTCCACATAACTTTGCTCAACACATAGTGCTCTTGCTCAACAACTGTACAGTGTGCATTATTCATTCCTTCCATTTCCTAAGTGTATTGGGTTTACATGGCCTGGTTTTTGGCAAAAGAGGCACTACAGAGGTGACTTCGGTGAAAAGCTCCAGAAGCTTCCACAACATCTGGCAGCATCCTGATGGCTTCAAATATGGACATGTTGCTGGCCAACACTGGGATGGTGGTAATGCCTCTGTGATAACATACCAAGGAAGAAATCAAAAGAAAGGTTGTGGCACAGTTTTAATTGTGACTAGAGAAGAGTGGGGTGACAATACGTCAGAGCAACAGCCTTGCAGACACCAGGGTCAGTGCAGAAGGAGGGGCAGGAGGTGCTCCAGGTGCCAGAGCCCAGATTCCTCTGCAGCCTGTGATGAGGACAATGGTGAAGCAGCTGTGCCCATGCAGCCCACAGAGATCCACAGGGATGCAGAGATCCAGCCACAGTCCACGGAGGAGACCCACACCAGAGCTGGTAGATGCCTAAGTGGAAGCTGGGACCCTGTGGGAGGCCCATAGAGAGAGGAGCCCACACTGGAGCAGCCTGTCTGTGAAGAATCCCACAGAAGAGTGACCCATGCTGCAGCAGTCTGGGGAGGACTGCTGCCTGTGGGATGGACTCACATCGCAACAGCAATGTGCTGCAGCTGCTGCTCATGAGATGGAGCCATGTTGGAGAAGTTAATGGAGAACTGTCTCCTGTGGGAGGGACTCCCCAGTGCAACAGTGAAGGACTCCTCTCCCTGAGCACCAGGAGAAGCCATGGCTGATGAACTGACTGAAATCTCCACCCTCCTGTCTCCTTGTGCCACTGGGGGAGGAGGAAGAGCCGTGAAGGGAGGGGTGGGGGGAAGGTGGTTTTATGGACTTATTTTACTTCTCAGTATCCTGGTCTGATTTTTTTAACAATAACTTTATTTTATTGTTGAGCCTGTTTTGCCCTCAATGGTAACTGATGAGTATCTTCTCACAGTCCTTATCTCAACTCATGAACCCTTTGTTAAATTTTCTCTCCTCTGAGCAGCTGCAGAGGACAGTGAGTGAGTGACTTTTGTGGGCTGGCATCCAACCAGTGTCAAACCACAACATTAAATTATGTTCCAGAACCACATTTTTAGGTAAGCTAGATCACCCTACAAAACCTACTGCAGACTGCATTGAAGATCTCAGCTGAGATTATGAGGCAGGGTTAAACATCTGTTTAATTACATCCATTCATAAAATCCTGTTATGTGGTTCAAAGTACTGCTCTGCGGATGCCAGGACTTCCCACAATTCCTACATCTACTTGAAGAACTTGTGGTTGAAATAACCATTCTTAACAAGATATCCAACCTCAGGATGACATCCTGCCCTTTAATAACATGCTCAAGCAGTTACAGAGATCTCTGGAGTCCAGGCAGAATTGTTATTTTAAGCAGGTAAAACATAGCCTCCACTGTTTCTCAGCCCAGGTCTATTTCAGAGCTATACTTAATGGAAATACTCCCAATAGCCTAGAAAGAAACAGGTAAATGGGTGGGCAGTATGTGTCGACAAAGCAGGTCACTGCCTTTCCAGGACTGTGCTGAGGAACTGTAAGAGCCCTGCCGATCAGAAGGCTGCTCCCAGGAGAGAAGTAGCAGTGAGATGTTCCGCAAGCTCTCTACCTCTCTGACTCAAAGTCCGTCTGCTCCTCAAACAGCACAATGTGGCGCTTCAGTCTCTGCCTTCGCACTTCGCTGGTCGGGTTCCAGAACGTTCCTGTGTTCCCATTTTTCAGCTCATTTATAAGCACTTCCCTATCCTGAGAAGGAAAATTAAAGTAATTAATGACAATCAGAAAACCAATGCAGAAATTAATGCTGACAAATTGAAGCTGCTCTTGGATGATGATAAGGGATATCAGTTGGTCAGGGGGCTTCTTTCCTCCTCTAGCCAATAAAATCTCACTGAACACTTCCTGAAAGTTTCTGAAATGAATGAGACAAGGCATTGCCAGAAACAGTGGTTGCATCTATCATTAATCAGAGTATAAAGGGACCTGGTTGCTTCTATTAAGTCTTGTCCCTAGACCTGAGTGCCCACAAAAGCCCTAAGATACTCTTCTTTCATAACTCTTCCTCCCACTTACCACCCAGCACATATAAACAAGATCCCTGTCTCCTTTTTCCTGAGCCTCCCTCAGGACCTTCCCTCCCATGTTCCAATATGCTAGTTCCAGGACTGATCCCAGATCCCCAAGAGACCCAGTGTGGACAGGATGAGATAGGCAGGCATTATCAAGCACTACTACATGCACCTCTAACAAGCAAATGTACAAGCACTTGGCTGCTGCTGTGACCCTAGGACTGAGAAGCATTGGGATTTGCTTCTCTTCTTTATTCAGGTGGGTTTTCAGGTCCTAAGGCAGAGAATTTGCCTTTCAGATGCAAGGATTTCTGTCAGGAAACTGGAAGGTGTCAGAGAAAAGCCAGGAGAGCAGGCCAGTACTCCCAGTGGGGACGGAGGAGAACCAACACCGTCCCTACCCCACTGCATGTCAGCTCCTCTGTTCACAGCACACAGCTGTAAGCAGCAGCTTATAGAGCTACCCTTCCAAAGCCATTTAATTTCTTTCATATATCACTACAGTTTTGTGCACCACAAACTACCAGCACAAAGGTCAGGGGAGGAGAGGGTATAAGCAGAAGGCTGGGATCTGAGCAGCACTCAAACTTATGGCTCAGGAGAGCCCCTGGATGACAGGATCTCATGGGTGGTGTTGGCAGGACCCACCACAGACAAGGTACTCCACAGCCCAGCACAACTCACTACTGACAGGGCTCATCCTGCAGGACAGGGAGCTTAGAATGGAGCAAATCCCTTGTATGTGTCTAGAAAGGGAAAATCTCCCATTTCAAATTTCATTAGCTTCTTATGTAAAAATACAGATTGCCTGACAGGACAAGTCCAGTACCAAAGGCTACACTGTGGTTAAGACCTCACCCTCACCACAGCAAATGCTTTATCCAGGCACACTGCACCTGGCCTACTTTAAATACTTCCTTCAGATGAGACAAATCTTGTCTCAGAAACAGCAATTTCTATAGACTGGCAAGGGAGCACAGACCAACTGTAATGATGATGTAGATGCCCAAATGTTGCTCAGAGAAATACCCAGATGGCAACCCAAAGCCAAGGTTCACTGCTTTTGTTTCAGATACCAGGAGTTCCAATCAAAATTAGACTACATCATTCACTATGCAACTTTATTTTCGTTGGATTTTGGCTTGAGGGTGGCTCTGAGTGAATCACTTGTGTTTACTGGGTGCACAAAGGTGCCAGCTGCTCTGCTGACTGTTCCAAGTTGGCCACAGAGATAACACCCTCACCACACCAGTGATCTCTGTCCTTCAGCTGATGAACAGGGTAGTAACTGTCTTCTACTAAAAAGGTTTGCTGTGAAAATAATGAATTCAAAACCCTCAAGTTCTTCCCTGATCATGATCTAACTGGGGAAGTACTGAACACAGGAGACAAAACACAGCCTCAAGATCTTTGCAATCACACCTAACACATACTGTATCTCCTGCCATCAGGGCTTGTCCTAAGTCTCGGACCATAAATACAGAACCACTTGCTTGGATAGAGAACCTCCCTACTGCTCCCAGCTTCCCCAGGCTCTGGGAGTGCAGTGTTACTCCCACTGCAGATGCAAGCGTAGATGAAGTGTAAAAGACCTCCAGAGGTACCTTGAGAGGTGTGGCCTAGGCTCTGCACACCTGCATGGCAGGAAGAGGCAGGACACGGTCCTCCCAGCACCCATTCCAGTGCAGGGAGCCTGCCAAGGGCTGCCAGTCCTCCCTCACACCTGAAGTCATGGGCTTGTAACCTGTCAGCAACTTCGATTATCAAACGTTACCCAGTGTCCAGTGAGACTCGCTAGCACTTCTTCTCCACATTTAATCTTCCCCGAGATTTGATTAATGCTCGTGCTGCCACTGAAGAAGGGCTGTCAGGGGAGAAGAGAAACAGCAAATGTGGTCAGTCTAGTGAGGACTGGAAGGGAGCCAAACACAGAGATCCAATAAGAAGGAAGGAAAGTGCAACTGCTTGACTTCTACTATTTTCGGGGGAAAGGCAGAGTGAATTCTAATATGGATTCTGACTGTCTCACACTGTGCCCCCTTCCGTTTGTAATACCACAAACACTGTAGCTGCAGGAGATAAGCCTTGAGGTACATTAACACTCCGGAGTGCAAAGTCTCATCTTTATTGGAAATACACTTATTTACTGTCAGCCAGACATCAGGATAAGTATACATGGACAACTCCTTCCCACTGCTCAGAATCACTGCCTTTGCACCCTTGGCCTAAGAAAAGGAGCAGCACTAGTGGTGACTCTTCCTGCTTATGGTACAGCAACAGCAGTGTGGGCACTGCTGATGACTTCATGTGTGTCAAGTCTCCAGTGTGAAGAAGCTCTGGTCAGCAGCAAAAAAAATCCTAGAAAACAAAGAAAAAGGGTATTTCTGGAGTCAAGAAAAGAAATCCTAGAATAATCGAAAATTCCACCCATCTCCTGGCTGCCAAACAATGGAAATGCCAGTGAGAGTGTGAGCAGCTCTTCTATTCACAGAACACATCTCTTCAGACATTTTAGCAGGCACTTTCCAGAAACATTTGTGCAGAGAAACTTTTGTGTGTGTGTGTGTGTGCGCACGCTTGTTAAATAACAATACAAACCCAAATTTCACACAACACCTATGGATAAAATAATCACATGTACCTCAAGCATCTATCTCTGCAATTCAGCAGAGAACTGGTACATATACAAATTAAAAACAAATTTAAGGGGTTTACCTGCAACTTCCCACAATTCTACTAAAATAGACAGCTAGGAAATGCTCAAAGCAGAGCATGTAACTATGTCATGGGGACCTTTCTGAGATATGTTTGGATGAATCAAACTGTTTTCAAGCCAGAAAAGAAACACTTTAGGCTCTGAAGTGTTCGTAGGTTTGAGATGACACTCAAATCAGGGAAATATCCCACTGGCCTCAATACAGTACACCAGGCCTATGGGAAGAACAGACTTTAAAGACAAATACGTGCAATTGTCAGGGAAGTACATGAGGCAAGAGTTCCCTTTGTAAGGGCAAATAAAGACAGAAAAATATTATTGCCATCAAA
Organism: Rhabdornis inornatus; assembly: GCA_013397075.1. Lineage (NCBI taxonomy): Eukaryota > Metazoa > Chordata > Aves > Passeriformes > Rhabdornithidae > Rhabdornis > Rhabdornis inornatus. The sequence continues at coordinate 1,141,417 of VWZS01008969.1, forward strand.
AAACTCACAGTTTGCAAAAGATTACCCTAACTCCAGTGATCTCTCACATTTATATTGGTTAAGGCTGCAACTCTAAAGTCTTGCAATCTCTCAGTTCTTTCATTTTGTACTCAGGTAAGAAATTGCTGGAGCAGAAGAGAAATGGATGCTCCTTAAAAAGCAAGTTAACTGCCCAAGAAAAGTCACAAGTTATCACTTTCCCTCCAAAATTTTAACCCATGTAATAACAGGAATGCTCAAATATGTCTCCATTTTGTCTGCATACCATAAATTTGCATCACCAGGCTTTCCAGGGGAGGAACTAGCTACCTGAACAAGTGAGTGCAAGATTTGCCAGTGTGACAGCCACTCAGAATTACATGCCTGACCAACAGGCTGTCACCCATCCTCTAACCCTGATAAACACAAGCTGCAGCTGACCATAAAACCTGCAAGATAAGAGTACAAGATGTGATGGCTGCTGGAGATGCCTTAAGATGCACACCCTAACTTGCCTCCAAGTTCTTTGTACACTCATTGTATTTAGCAAGCAAAACTAATTATCCCTGCCTAAACAGAAGCCATACTGTTATTGGCTAGCTTTCAGAACAAAATTTGGCCAGAAGCTAGCTGCAGTGAAAAAGTCATATAAAACTAAGGCTTCCTGGTGTCAATTTGAGTTGCACGGGGCAAAACCGACAGCAGGGTGACACCTTCTCTCCAGGCACACCCTACTCTGGTGGTCACATATACTGCTGGTACAGAAATGATCTGCTGTGAATGGTCAAAATGCTGTGCCTGGGGCACAGGGGCAAGCCTGAGACCCACTCAAAATAGGGCCACAACATATCTTACCTTCAGCTTAAATTCCAGTTCTGCCCTGTGGTTAGTTTTCTCACAGTCAATGGTAACTTTCCCTCCAAGCTCCATTGTCATGGTACCATATAAAAGTCCTGAAAGGAAAAAAAGAGGATTAAAAGAGGCCGCAGTGGAAGCAAGCTGCTTTCTCAAGTCAACCTGGCTGTTGCTGACACACTGTGAAATTAATTTCTTGGCTTAAAAGTTCTGAAGAGACAGAACCGGAGGTTTCTAGGAAATGGCTGTTTACTATAAGCATGAAGAATCTCCCCAAGTCCTTATTCCCCATTTACAACACCAGTTAGGAAACAGCTTGACTCACAGGTGCACCTGTGGCAAGTTGAAAGTGGGACAGGAAAAATAAAGAAAGTTGTGCCCAGCAACCTTCTTCACACTAGTGATTAAACAGACCCAGTCAGTTCTCTCAGGGTGGTTGAAGAAGAGAGATTTGGGATTCACCAGAATCTGGGAGACATTTATATATGTTTACCATTTGCTGAAAGGGTCTTTTGCAGAAAAAGAAAAGTTGGTAAGAAGAAGGTTTATGCACAATAATACTCCACAGAGGGCATGATACTATGAGGTTACTGTTTCCAGGTACCCAGGCCCTTCTAAATATAAACTTAGAAGTCATTGTGCCAAATTAAAAAAATACTCAACCCCCAAAATTGGACTTGATTGCTGATTTCAGCTCTGGGGTAGAAATGACACAGAGCTTCCCAAGGAGCAGTGAATCAGCAGCCACGCCCCAGCCTCAGCCTCAGCACACACTGGCTCCAAACAGCAAAGCCACACAGCAGCAGGTGCCAGCCTCACTGAGGCAGCTCAGACTCTGGGAAATACAATGGTTAGAATAACAAGTAACTGGCAAGGGAAGTCAGGAATTTCCTTTATCCTCAAAAAGCCCGAAAATATGTCAAGCAATTTCAGTGTTAACATAATAAAACCTTTTTATCCTAAGAAGCTCAAAAATATAGTCTTGTTCTTTTCATCTTATCTGCAGTGCATATATGCAGTGTTTTTCCATTTCTGCACAGTGTGAAAACTAACATTGATGGGCCTAATTCTCTCCTGGGCTGCGTACAGGTAATGCAGAAAGAGTTCAGTGAGGATTACTGAAGGTCTCCTGCTGTGTGCTATGACCCATGGGGGACTCTCTGGAGTTACCAGGCCCTGTGGTATCAGCTACTTGAGAGGGGAGAGCCAGTGCAAAGCTAGTCAGTAAGACACCTTTTTGCTATTCTCTTTGCTTCCCATTTGAAGAGTCATACCTTACCTTTACAGTGGGCATACGGCATAGTGATTATATAGTCTTCCCCTCTGCTCAGAAACATAAGCTTTGCTTTCCCATCCAACAGAGCAGAAAGTGAGTTGCCTAGAATTTAAGAAAACATACACATTAAAAAGTTCATGTTATACTTTGTCCCTCCTCCTACTTTAGAAAAAGCATTTCCATTTAAATGTAGTTCAGTAATGAAAGAAGAGATATGAAATGCTCATAATTCAGGACCCTGTGCAAGTCATGCACAGCTGAAGGCAGGCGATTCTAACAAACTCTGCTGTTCTTGTTTGCTCTGGCATTTAGCCCCTCTAGAAGAAAGAGCAGTAGATTAAACAGATTATTAGTGAGAACTTACAAGTTTCTCAGGTTCTCCAGTTCTCACAACTTTTCTGATTGCGGATGATCCCAAATAACAAATGAAACTGCCGGAAGGACAGCAGACTATCTAAAAGTGTTTGAGCAAACACACTCAGCAGTGGATAGTAATTAAGAAATGTCTGTCTAAAAAAACAGATTTCATATAGCAAGAGTGTTTCAGAGCCTGGAGTTGTGCTGTTTCCATTGATATTAAATGACTGGAGGACATTTTGAAGCTCTGGGGTTCAACCCTCAGGAGTCTGGGAACCACATAAAGGTTCAAATCTGTTCAGAGAGGTGTGTGTTTGTTGGCTAGGTGCCAGAGAGAATGGTGTAATGTGACTCATCCCAGACACATGAGCACATACCAGTGCATCCTGACAATCCCATTCATTATCCTCAGCCTTTGCCTTCTGAAAATCAGATTTTTAAAGCTCTCAATCTTTCTATCGGATTTTTTATTTCTTTTGGCGTCAGAGTGGTGTCACACTGAAATGGTGGAAATGGGGAAGACCCAGGAGAGCCAAGACAAGGAATTAGGCTATCCCAGTGATAGATTTGTCAACCATTTCTTTGTTCTTATCTCTCAACACACTCAGGGATGATTAAAAAACAAACCAAAACCGATGCCACAATATTACCTGGGAGAGGTCTAGACTTAACGCCTTACCATAAAACTTGGACCTAGCTAGAATGCTGCCAGAAATGCAGAATCCATCCTTCCTATTGCTGACATGAAAAGCTGACACTGGTGGGTGATGGGACACCTACGATAAAAAAAGGCATGGGTCATTTAGTGCAGTCTGCACAGGCCAAGCAGAGGGGGGAACACAATACATGACACCATTATGTATGAGAGCATTATACATCTAATCTTTCTCCCCCACTCTGTATTTTCTTGAGCTTGTGAAAGTTCACTTTCAGAGAACTCACTGAGATCACTTTCAGGCCAACAGGTAGACTGTAAGGTTTTCAAGAAATAAATGAACAGTGTGAAACTTTAGTGCAGCATTTGAATAACCTCCATGAAATGCATGCAGTGACTGAAATAAAAATCTTAACAAAGCTAAAATTATCTGATTAAACAGGGGAAAAATGTACGTGATACTAGGAGTCCCTTTACTACAGACCACACAGTTCTCAGATCCCTTTATTAACACTGTAAATCTCAAGCTACACTTTGTCAGGCCAGTTAAGTTATGAGCTCGGTCCTTCATTCAATCACAAAGACATAGAGATAAACCCTTGACTTACTCCTACTAAAATCATCACAGGAAGTTTAGAAATAAAAGATGGAAGAATTTGGTGGTCTGTTTTATGCCCCTTTTGACAGAGGCAACACAACCCCCATTTTATTAACAATAAGACAACAGTAGGCAGAATCCCATTGAAAAGGTCTTTTTTGAGGAAGCTGATATTATATATTGGGAGACCTGCTATTACAGTTTTGATTGCCCACCAAGCCTCACATAATTTCTGTAAATATGCAAAGAAAAAAGATCAGCAGCCAGTTTACCCCATGTTCTGCTCTGCCTGTTTACACAGAGCTCCAGGTTTCTCTCCTAGGGTGAGACACGAGCGTGTTTCTATGCACGGAGGTGCAAGCAGGTTGGTGTTTGCAACACCTGAGCATGCAAACAGCAACTTACCTGTTCTGCTATGTAAAATGTGTGACTGTTCGTCTGAGGGTGAAACCAACAGCAGCGGAATGTCTCTCCCAGAATAGGGTTGTATGGCTTTTTTATTCCCTGAAAAACCAAGTAATCAAAACCTGCTACAAATGAAGATTTGCAATCCAGTGCTACAGATGGCCAAAAAACTATATGGCAATTCTTTCTCTGATGTTTTAAACCAAGGCAATCACAAGAATAAAAACTGAAGAACTAGATACATAACCATCTAATCTAATCTAACTTAATCTAATCTTTTCATCTGAGCCATGGATTAATCTGCTACTCTTACCAATTTAATATTTAGTACTACCCAATCAAATCTTTACAAGATGATCAAACTTCATTATTGCTGCTAGTATACACAGCAAGGGTATACTGACGTGGAGACATGGCACAGTGGTACTAATTGGCCTGAAAATAAAAAGGAGACCTGCTTTCAGCGAAGGGAAAAACCTTGCATTCCACGGCATGTTACTTGTTGATGACCAGTTTTACTTTCTAACTGTCCAGTGCAAAGGCTCTGAGGTTGATTGCCACTATTTTGCTTTCACTGAAAAGCTGTCTGTCTACTCTGAAACCAAAAGCAACCCCAGTTTGAAAAGTAATGGTCAAAGTCTTCTTAGCAGTAGCAAAGCAATAAAAAAGTCAATGACTTAAGATAGCACTTTGTTATGAGTATGTAAACTGGAGAACATGCAGAATAAAGGAAATACCATTGTTATTTTTTTCAAGTGTGTGTGTATCACATGTCTGACTCAACAGCGACAGAGGCAACAGAGAAGTTAAACAAAACTGCAGCAGAAGATTTCAATGCCCATTACAACCCGAATTTCAGGCCTCATTTTACCTTTGGCTTCTTATAGAAGCCGGACAGATACCACCTCAAAACTTGCTTCATTCGGGTGTAAGGATCATCTTCAAGGACGGCCCTGCAGAACAGAACATAAAACATTCTTTATACTGGTCACACATCACATTGGTTTCTTACCAGTACAATAACATCAATTTCAATCTAGTTCCCCGCAACTAAAGAGAAGTAACTTCTGTGCTGCTGCCAGTGAAAAAGGTGTCTCCCAGCAGAAATCTGTATTTTTAGTAATGTACATCACACAACACAAACTGTTAAAAAGTGGCACCCCTTGCCCCGCATTTCTGCAAAAAGTCCAATAAGATTTCTGGAGTGTATCAGGTTTGATTGGACATGGGAGTAGGTTAATGTGGGATTGTCACTCACACTATAATAGTGTCACAGCTAGTAGAACAGTGTGAGTCATAAAAACAAACCTATGCCATCAAAATCAAAGATTTTTCTTGGGGTCTCTTTTGCTTTGTTTCCCTCTTCCATAAAAGATTTTTAGCTGATGTGCTGTATGAACTCCATCAGTAATTTGAGATTTCATGCAATACTTCAGGTTGGAAGTGACTTCAAAAAGTCATCTCAACCAGCACCTCCAAACAATGCTCAAAGATGAAGCAGGAAGTAAACCAAACCAAAGGCACTACTGGTATTTCCAACCATTTAGTCAGATTTAAAAATCAACTTGGGTAAATTATTGCAAAATTCATTTAGAAGGATTGTCTGAACCACAAATTTATCAAATTTTTATCAAAACCTCCAAACCTCTTGAAGTCTTCTTGCATCTCAGCACTGAGAACTATTTCTTTAACTTCAGATGGTACAAATACCACAAACAAGGCTTGAAAATGATTCTGTAATTACTCAGAGAAAGTGGAATAAAAATGAGTAACTAGTGCTGCTATTAGAATATTACACACCCTGGTTTTACAACCCACTAGATGTATCTCATTCAGAAGGCAGGTCCTATCTGGAAGCAGAACATTTCCAATTTTCTACTCTGCTGTCCCCAGTACGCCTCTCTCATCAATGATCTTAAAAGATGTTTCTTATTTGTTCATCAACCATTGTAATTATACTGCTTTGGGGAACAGAAGTGCTTGACAATTTTGGTTGCTCTCTGTCCTATTTCCCTGTGTACATGAGTCACCAGGAGGTGGCACAGCTCTGCTGAGCAAAACTCCAAGACATCGGCTGAATTCCCATCAGTTCCAGCCAACAGCGGTAAACATGTCCATATGCAAAGGTGGGTTTGTCTGGAGTTTAACTCCTCCTTCCCTGTCCCGCAGCAGCAGTCTGTCTGTAAAAGTCACTGCAGCTGGTGCCTGATCTGTGTTGAAGCCAGTGACTTTGGTAATGTTTGGGAGCCTTCCTGGCACACACAGAGGTATTTTCACAAATAAAGTGCCCAGGTCAGGCCCACCCTGTGTGCTGCTTACTGGGAGAGCAGGTCAGCATGGTAGTAGTAGTCAGAGAGTTTGTTAAGGAACGAGCGTGGCTCCAGGATGAAGGTGGGCAGCACCACCCGAGACAGGTCCATGCCAGGCCGCAGCTGCTTCAGCAGGATCCACATCAGGCTCTTGTTCTCCTCAGAGACCGTTTCTGTCTGAGACGACTCCCCTGTCTACAAAGGCAAAGGGAGCTTTAGGGCAGAAACAGGAAAACAATTCCTTGTGGGTGCACTTCTCTGGGGGCCCAAGCTCACCAAGCGCTGGCACAGGGTGACCGCTCACCTACAGCACCGCAGAGAGACATCAGCCATGTCTCAGCAGAAATGAATCCCCAGAGCAATCAAGTGAGTGGTGCAGAAAGCCCTGGGTGTGTGTGAAGGCTGGCACGAGGCAGGAAGCACAGCAGCACCTCAGGGCTGTGATGGGCCAGCATGGACCAGCATTAGCCAAGGGGACTCTGCACTGCAGACCCTCAGGAGGTGTGGCTGTGCCCAGAGCTGTTACAGCATCCCTGTGGTGCATCCATCCCTGCTGCATGCACAGAAGCTCCTCTCAGACTCATTCTCCACAAATGAGAGATTATAAGATTTCGCCAGGATATATGTAGAAAAATGTAGGAGGTAAACAAGTAATCGACAGAGAACAGAAGCAGTCCTCCAGCTTCTAGACAACACAAACTGGTGTGTCAATATGGCAAGGGCCCCACTGCTAGGAGATAGGCCCAAAAACTCCAGCACCTGCCAATGCTGCTCAGAGCCCTTTGCAGTAGAAGTGTAGGTAAAAGAAGGCAGGGATTATGCTGTGGTTTCAGCCCTGTGTAGTTCCTATGCATTCAACGGGTCTATGAGATGTGCAACATGGAGGAATGGGCCTTTCACACCACTAGAGAAGGTAAATTTAGTTTAATTTTCAAACAAAAGTGCCATTTTAATGCATCCTGGGCATCATAGCTTAACAGTCAAAGAGAATACTTGGGCTTTCTACTGATTTTAGGCAAGAGATTTCTATGAGAAAAAGCACTTTTGGAATGGACTTTGGTTTGGGAGCGGACATAGCACAGCACAACAGGATTTTCAGATGGTATAAATCGCTAAACATTCTTTTTCACCACCTGAGCATCACCACCATGAAGGCTCCCAATCAGCCCTACAGCCACAGCAAGTTTACCGGTCCTACGGGGCTTGCAGGCTGAGGGAATTTCAAACTGAGGAACAACAAAGTTCTGTTACTGTAATTGCTTTTCCATTTTTGTACTATTCTTCTTTTGACAGTCTGATGCAATACACACCTTGAACGTCCAAGGAGAAACGGGACACCACAGTATCACCTAAGGCTTACAATGCACATGGGTCTGTCAGAAATCTCATTATTTATCCAGGTTCTCAAGCGTGCATGTACTGTCAATATAAATTAATGCCATGTTGAAATTGCTGGACAAAGTGTTACTCAGAATAAATCACTGCACACAGGATGTACATAAACACAAAGAGAAGAAGGTGCAGGAAGATGTGAACAACCTCAAATAATAACTCTTTTTATAACTTGTTAAAACTACAAGACTGGAAAAAATGGGGGGTTTTTCTGTTAGCAATCTACCTACTGAAGTGTCTGTTTTGTGTTCTAGACCAACTTTTGCAATCTCAAAGTTCTTCTGACACCTGTCTCTGCCTTCACATCCCAAATGCAAACAAAGCAAAACTGGAACACCAAATGCACACAAACACCTTCCAAGAGCACAGTGATGTACCTACCCACGTGCACACCTTTAAAATGAGTCCTAAAAGCCAAGCTGAAAATTTAACAGTGCCAGTTTGTGACCTTTGTCCAACTGCACACACAGGCTGAGGCCAGTGTGTGTTGAGTTTAAGATGAGCGCATGACCTGGGCATGTGCTTACCATGATACATCTCCACCCAGAGGAGCTACATCATTGCACAAAACCTATTTTTCTCTACCTTCCTTTCACCAGTAAGTTCAGACTCAAAAACCAGTCCTACCTGTGTGGCCCAGGTGATAACAGCCCCACCTCTTGAAGAAATCTTACAAAATACCCATTGGCCAAGGCCATATGGCAGTTCTTTTTGAAAGCCCACTAGATGCTACCTGTGCCTGAGCAGACACGCTAAAGAGAGCCTTATTTAATGCCACATGAAGTGTCACTCTCCAACAGAAATGCAGTCTTTTTCACTTGGTTTGTAGTGCAATTTTTTCTTATTTTAATGTAAAACTGGAGAGATCTCTCTATTTCTCTCACACACATGTACACACATCAGTCCAGCCTGTATGTTTGTTTAAACACCAAAATATCAGCCTGCCTTACCACCACTTCTAGGACAAGTTTGTCATGTGAAGAAAGGTCACTTCAGAATAGGCAGCTGACAGAAATTAAGTTTGCTTTCATTTTGCCACTGCGTAGTTACTCATCTATATTCAAAATCTCCTGTTTTAACCCAGTTATCATTTGCCTGTCTGCAAGGGGATTTGAGGGAAAAAAATGCACTAAAGAGAAGCCAGGCGTAATTAGGATATATTTGACTATATCTTTTGTCAATATTAGTAGTACACTTTCAGGAAAACATTGAAAGAAAAGTGTAAGAGGCTGGTGAAGGGTCTGGAGCACAAGTCCTGTGGGGAGCAGCTGAGGGAACTTGGGTGGTTTAGCCTGAAGAAAACAAGGCTGAGGGAAGAGCTTATCACTCTCTAGAACTACCTGAAAGGAGGCTGCAGAGAGGTGAGTGTTGGTGTGCTCTCCAGGTAACAAGTGATAGGAGAAGAGGAAGTGGCCTCAAGTTATGCCAGGGAAAGTTTAGATTGGATATTAGCAAAAATTTCTTCACTAAAAGGATTGTCTGGCATTGGTACAGGCCTGGAACAGCTGGTGATGGAGTCACCACCTCTGGAGGTACTTAAAAGCCATGTAGATGTGGTGCTGAGGGACATGGTTTAGTGGTGGACTTGGCAGTGCTGAGTTAATACTTGGACTTGATCTTAAGGGTCTTTTCCAATGTAAATCATTCTACAATTCTGTGACTATAAGAACAAAAGGGCTTTCCAGCAGTGCATTTCTTTGAAGCATCAACAAGACATCAGCTTCCTTGTTTAAAGCAGTCAGTAGGCAAGCAAGTGCTCAGAGCTGAGCTCCTCTGCTGCCTGCTCAGACTGATGCTCACACAGCACACTTGGCTGCCCCAGCTCTCTACCACTGCCTTCCTCAGAGGTGTCACAGTGACATCCAGCTAGCAAGGCTCCTATGTGGAACAGAAACGCATCCTCCTGCTGTTAAATGCCATGAGAAATGGCTTTCAGATAAGCAACTGGTATTTAGCAATCAAGTGGCTCAAATGCTCTATTCAGACACTAAAAAAAGGATCTTCCATGCATAATAAAAAAAGGGAAGTGTCATATTTTGTATCACACAAGGACTGAGTACCCTAATTGGCCAGGACACATGCCCAGGATAATAATCCTCCCTCCTGCTGGCTCCACAAATGTGTCAATGCTGTGCAGATCTTTAATGCAATAACTGATTAAAGCAACCACTGATGCTGGAAACACACCAAAGCACAGTAGCAGAACTGTTGTTCGTAATGCAGAATTATTAAAACACATGATAACACCATATAATTTAGCAGAAAACTGTGCTTTGTTTTATCTGTAAAACACAGGAACTCATAAAGTTGGCTGTTACCTGCCATACAGCTAAATGGATGAATGACAAATACTATGAACAGATATGTTTTACCAGGAAAGGCAGCAATCAAGATTTTTGTTTTCTTACCTCTCCAAATTCTTCATACACTTGTTCAATATAAGTGGTCCCCTTCCTTCCTGGAGAGACCTCTCCCTGTATTTCTGACTGATCACTCTCACTTTCATTTGTCTTCCGGCTGTTCTCATGTGCTTCATTCTCTGACTCCTCTATGTTGTCTCTCTCTGACTTGTCCGAAAAAGCATCGTTTTCCAAATGGTGGTTGTTCTCCAGGGTTGATTCATTCAACCTGCAACACACAGTTCATTACTTGCTTCAGTTTGATTTACAAAGCCACATTGCTTAAGGCTTTTTAAACACAGTAAAAACACTCCCAGGACTCAGAACAAGGTGTTGAGACCAGGACAGTTTCAGACATTGATTTCCTGAATAACAAAGGTTTTATCACAGAAAGCATTAGATATTTTCCATCAAAATTTTCCCCTCCAAACTGCACTTTTCAAAATGTGCCAGCTCCATTAACCCACCCTTACACAGCCCTGCTGCTGGCTCTGGATCCCACAAACCAGAGGGATACACAGCAAGTACACTCCCACAACCCTACACTGCTGATTAGAGAACCAAAGTATCCATCAGGAGAGATTCTTCCTTTTACAGAAGCCAATCAGTGGATTGCAGCACATATGAAAAATATGACATTATGGGATACATTTTCTTTTCAGTGCTATTGCTATTTTATTTCAACAGAGGGTGGTCCTAAGTCAGCCCTACACTGGAAAAGACAAATTTAAAAACTAATAGAAGCAAGTATTTTCTCACACACACAGCCCTCTCTCATCCACTAGGCTAACCTGGGGAATGTGCTTTCCCCAGATGATGCTGTGTGGAAGAATAGAGTTGAAAGCATGGAGTGGACAGTTGCATGCGAGAAGAACTCCTAAATTATAACAGCATCTAAGTGAAAGCACGAAAGGTGTAACAAGCTTCATGCTCAGTGATAGACTTTACAGAATGCCAAAAATTCTCTCTCAAGTAACTTATAGCATCTCCATTTGAAAAAGCAGATGTAGTTCATATGACAGATGGCAAACATGATTACACAGGCCAGAGGTCAGGTGCTGAAAAGTATTCACTAAATGCACTTTTTCAAATGGTGTCTATTATAGGAAAGTTTTCCTTACTCAGACATGTCTGCAGACACATCTCCTCTTCCATGGCCTGGCCTAACTCCCATTTGCTGAGTTTCTCAGCTTGTTCTTCCTCTGAAAATTTCTTAACTGGAAAATTGTTCTTGGATACAGCAATAAAAAAAGATTTCCAGCTATACAAAGGGTTTCAGAGGATCTAAACAGGCCCTGGATCTTGAAGAATTTTGTAACTTCCTGTAGTCTGTCTTCTCCAAGATTTCCCAGTATATGGGAATGTTCCATCAAGCTGCTCAATGATGGGCATTTTCTCAGGCCATTCTGGCCATGTTTTACTTTTTACTAAGGATGAATCCTGAAAGTTCCCACCCCCTTCTTATTTCCTATTTAAAAAAGATAATTAGGAATTACTAGGTACAGCCAGATTAAATGAAAAAAAAAATAAAATAAAGCAACAGAAGAATCAGAGCACAGAACTGGCATCAGCTTTTTAGAAGATCTCAACTTCCAACTATGCACTGAAATAAGCTCATGATTTTTAACTTGCCCGGCAAGTCACATTGCGACAGCCACAGCTCAGTTTCTGGCAGAGCCCAGTTTCTAGAATTCTTTTGGAAGTGTCATCTATAGCTTTCTGTGCCTTTAGAAAATCTTTCTTTTAATTCCATTTCTAAATATATGTATATCTCCATATATATATATTTATATGTACATATACAGTGTTTATATGTACAAACCACAAGGTTTTAAAATTGACAGTTGTACTGTACAATAAAACTAAGATCATAAATCAGAGTCAATGACCAGCACTAATAATTTGCTATCAGACATTATGTGTCTTCATTGTTCTAGTGCCAGGATGTTAGTTGACTTTTTCAGCCAGAAAGCAGCAAATGTAATGACTCATAACTAAACACATTGGAGGCACAGATTACACACACATCAATTTAAAATAATAAAGCAGCAAAAAGATCAGGAGAGAGCTGTCTGGAGGGATTATCCCACGGTTCCTCAACACAGTTGTTTCCTGGATGGTATGTCCAGGAAAATATTCGTTTTGGATCATTTAAATACCTAATTTATTTCTTAATTTTGCAATGGTCAGGTAAACATGTGAGTGTCGTCTGTGGTTGCTTTGCTCCCTTTACCTAGTGAAAGTCTTCTCCACGGGGAAAAAATACTTGAAAGAACAGTTCATTATAAGGCTTCTAGCTCATGGTTGAGAAGTAGCACTTGTTTCTATTTCACAAGTGTAAGAAGAGCAAGTTTTCCAGTGTCACCTGTCTCACATTTGGGAAATATCTGAAGTTTACTCTTTTCTTAGTTTTCTCTCACTACCACCACCAGCCCCCACCCTAGTATTTTTTATGGATTTCAGATTTAGACCAAGAGGGAAATCAGATTCATATGAAAGTCCATTCAACTGTGCACTGATTACCCACCACCACAAACAAGGCAAGACTTGATACATCCAGAGCCATGGAACCACTCTGGGGAACCAAAGGGAAAACAGATGCTTCTCCTTCTGAGGATCAAATATGAGATGCTGAAGTGCAGCCAGACTTTTCCTCCAAAAATATATATGAATATGTGTGATATGTTACAAACAAAAGCCATGTCATGAGCCTGGCCAATCAATCAATGTGAAGACTTCCCAGGGCCTTCCAATGAGATTTGGAGCAAACTCCAAAAGCCTGGGGGGGAATGACTATGCTAAAAGTCAGCACTGGATTTCCACCACAAACATGGGTAGCCTGGCATTTTTCATGACTAAGTTACTGTTTCAGCATATTAGAGTTCTCTTACAGCAGTGCTTTACTCCCTAAGTGGCATTCCTGGAAACATCAGCTGGTGACCAGGACTTCTTGGGGTCTGATACTGCTCTTCTACACAAAGCAAAGAAAAAAATTTGGTTCTTGCAAACCAGTAACCAGCCAGATTCCTGGGGCTGCTGGAGATAAGACATGGAAGCCACAAGAAATACAACTTCATATTAAAAAGAAGAGTGCCTGGTGCCCTAAAAGTCTATTGTCTAAAATCATTGACTTACACAAGTACTTAAGCCTTTGATTCACTCACATAGCTCTCTCTATTTTTATATGCTACTAAAGACATGGATTTTGAAATCACTGTATAATCTTGATTTGTTTCCCAGCAGGAAAGGAGCAAAGCAGCCAGCAGACAAATGCAACTTTGGCTCAACAGAAAATCTGTGTTTGCCAGCTCCCAAGGGGGTTTTGCTCTCCCTATAATATCCATCATCTTCCCTTTCTTTTTCTGTTCTTGACGGAATAGTTTGGCTAATTTGAAGATAGAGTTAAATGTAATTAACTGGCCCCCTAACAACTGCATGCCAATTTAATTGGTAAGATTCCCTGTAGGGAAAGCATTTAATTAGAATGATTGACTCCCTTTGAGGAAGCCACTGTCACTGGCAAATCAAAAACACTTTGCTCAGCACTTGCACAGTTTGGGTTTTGCATTCTCCCTTATTTAAATGTTCTTTATTCCTTCAGGGATGACAGCAAGTCATCCTCCTGTCCTGTACCCTCAAACTCCCCTGGGTTTTAAGCACTGGGTAGTTTGGGTACACATTCCCAACAGTGCTAGGACTCAGAAAGGAGAGTGTAATGTCCAGACAACCATATGCTGAATACCCAGCTTGAACCAGACTCAGCTAAAATTTTGAGCCTATAAGAAATATCTGATTGCAATTGTGGGTACTCTGTCCTGCTGAAAACTCTGCCATGTGTGCTACGATTACCAAGTCCCATATTTCCAGGGGGCTTTTAATGTTATACAACTAGGAGGTGAAATAGAGGCATCACTTAAGCAGCATTCACACATCATATTCTGAAGAAATACTTTACTACAGTTTTAACCCTATCTTCTGCATGGGCTTACAGTAGCCATGGGTTTGCCTGAATGTTCTCAGTGCCACAGGCTCCATTTTTATATTATGTGCATTTCTGTATACACATCCATCAGCCAAAAACCAAGTCCACTGCATTCTTGAATTCATTATCACAGTCAGCACAGAGACTCTCAGACATAAGGAAAGTATCATGAAAGAAGTCCATGAGCACAAGTACTAGGGCACATGATGTGGTAAGATTTCCTTTTCTTCTCCCACTGCTTTTCAGTAAAGCTCTTCTTCAAACTCTAGATAAAAAACCTGAACAGCAGGACTGGAGAACACATCTTGGGATCACCAGAACCTATCAGGGCAAAGGGCAGACTGAAATGCTGCAACCCTTTTTGGACCCATGGGGCCAGAGATACCATCACACTCTGAAGACCCCTGCTGTTGTTTTAACAGAGACCAAGAAAACCTCTTTAAGGTGAGGTACTGCTCTGCAAGGCAACATCTTTGCAGACTGCAGGAGTTGCTACCCCAGAAGCTGCATAACTGATGGTGCATTGCTGTGAGCTCTAAAAGTCACATTCCAATTAGCAGAACTACAAATAGACACTACCTCCCCCAATTCTCACCCCGAAGGCCAAATGTCTATACCACAAGGATTTCTGAAGTTGCTTATTCAGCTATAAGCAACAGAAAGGCCTAGGGCTTTTTACTGTGTAGAGAGCTTTGATGTTCCAAAATGCTGCAGTAATACCAGGAATATGAATAGAAAGGAGGCTGTGGGGACTCTTTTCCCCTTACGTAAAAATTTATCTGATTCATCAAGGGAGAAATTGGACACGCCTGAAAACCCCTGTAGAGAGAGGAAGTAATTATAAAACTAAGGATGCAGTGTGTGCACTCTGCTGACTGTGACACAGTATTACTAGGGAAGAGTACACATTATTAAAAAATAGATCAGACTCAGAGCCATATGTGCTAGCAACACACAGACATTGTTAGTAACTGTGTCTGTGTAATTGCAGCAGCTAGATTCTGCAATCTTTACTCAGGCAAGCCATTTTTCATGCTGGCATCCCCAGACACCATTCTGGCCCAAGGAGGGGACAGAAGAAAGTTGTTTATGCACAAACATACACAGCTGAGATTTCCCCCAGCCTGTGTGTTCAAGCATTAGGTGGCAACACCAAGCCCATATATTAATGAGGGATGAAGCAGCAGAACACATAGGCTGGTCTTTAAACAGGTTTCCTCAGTGGACTCTGCCCAGATTACGCTTAAGTTTATCCATATGCCCTCTCTATGCATTAAGAAATAACAGCCCCATCTTACTGGAAGAACTCCTGGTCTGACATAACACTGCTGTGCAAGACGTGGTTGAGCCCTGCGTGTGCAGAATCACTGGAGCAGTTCACTTCTCCATCCTTCCCCTGTTTGGAGGCACTGAGTCGGAAGAGGCTGGAGCAACGCAGGGCAAGTTCCAAAGCATCCAGCCAGCATCGGCCTGTGAAAACAAAACGAATTATTTAAGCATAGCAGAGTAAATAACACAATTCATGCATTGCTTCTCAAAAGCTTCTTGCCTGGGAGTAAAGCTCACTATCACTACAATTCAGGAAGTCGTTGTGTAGAATATATTTTTCATATATATAATCCCTAGGTTATCTGGCCAGGAATGGTGTGTTTTACTGGCTGCATGAGTAATATATCTGCATGGGTGATACAGTGGGAGGCTCACCCCAACTCCCTCTTCCCTAATAACATCCCCTTCTAATCACCCACAACTTGTTCACATCCCATTGGCCCTTTCTGCTTTAGTCCAAGATGCAGGGAATCTGTGCAGGTAAGGTGCTTCCACACCACCCAGCATCTCATGTCTGCAAGTAATACACTCCCCAAAACACATTCACCAACCACTTGGCATCCCCATCTCACACACTTCCCAATGGCAGGGCACTGAGCTGTGTGGGAGAGGTCCCTGCTTACTCTGGGATCCCTGAACCACAGCCTGCTCAGGGGCCCCATGCTGGCTGCAGTGCTGCAATAACCACCATTCCAATCAAGATCCAGGATGGTCAATATGTGACAGAGTGATTGAGACTAGAGGAAGTTTCCGAGCTGTTCATTTCCCCTCTTTCTCTGCATCTTAAACTTTGTTTTCCATTCCTTCTCTCTGCCTGGTCCATCAGATAATCTGGGTGGGGTATCATTTTTTCTTATCTTGCCATAAAACAACATTTACCTGAAGGGCCCTTTTTGCAGAAATTATAAGCATGGCACAGAGCCAACACAAACCGCAGCTCCTATGCACAGCCACACTGGATTTCCTTATGGTCTGCACAGGTCCAGACAGCAAATGAAAAGTACAGAAATCCAAGCTGACCCTTGGCTCCTTTTGCAATTATCCATACAAGGCTACAAAGCTATGTGTTAAAACTCAACCACCACAGTGCTGGAGCTACAGTACTCTGGAAGCACCTGAAAAGAGCCTGCTTCTGTAATGCAGTCATTAATGAGGCCAGGGCACCTGCAGATTAGCTGAACATTCAAGAATTGAAGTATCAAGGGAGTTATCCTCTAATTTCAAGCTTGTAAAACAAAGCTCTTCATTACACTTCTCAGAACACATTTCACAATAACTGGAAGTGTGATTGAGAGACAGTGAAGGAAACAAAGGATTTTGCTCTAGCAATGGCACGTCCTGCAAAACAGGGTTTCCCTGGACCACACTCATTCCTGGTACCATTTGGCAAAACTTTCCATTAGATTCTTTTCTATCACACAGCATCAAGCACATGCATAAATCTCACTGGGATCCTGCTGCTCTCCTGGGCAGAATTCCCATCAATTTCAACATGACCAAAATTTGGCTCTGTAAGATCAATAAGAATTAAAAAAAAACCATTAGAACGTGTATATAAAGAAATGTTTATAAATTTGAGTGGCTTTCAGTGCTTGCTTTGATACAAAGCTGCAACCAGTAAAATAATACCTCAAATCTTTGAAGAATTGCACTTGAACACTTAGCCACAAACACTGCAGAGCCTCAGTCACTTATTCTAATTTTATTCAATAAATTCCTTCAGCATCAGCTTACGATTTAATAATAACATCACAAATAATGGTTAATAAAAGATTAGAAAGGTTGAATGCCACTGGAATTGATTTCAAGCTACTCTGTATTTAACAAATATTCCTGCATTAAGGCTTTACAGGCAAAGATTTATTCCCTTCTCACTATGTGGAGGATTTGCATGGATAAGTCATTAGAGTTAATGGCTGCACCGAGTACAAATCCACCTCCCCCTACATATCCCTTCTCCCCCAAACCCACCACTATGCAAATCTGTTTCAGGCTGTGCCACACAAGGGAGCACACTCCTGCTCAGGCTCCCTGCCTTGACTCTCCTCTGCCTTTAAATTTGCTTTTCTTTTCCAGTTCTGCAGAGTGAGAGCTGTGTGATGTGACATTTGGAAATGCCGCATATGTCAAGATATTTTTGTATTAACTAGGCTGTTAAAATCAGGTGCTTTGACAGGTAGGTTTATTTGTAGCAGCATGAACCCTTTGAGGCAGCACCAAGGTTATCTCCTCAGTGCTCTGCAGCTCTCATGTACACTCATTATCCTATGATGGCTGAGGCAAGGGTGGCCCCCAAGCCTCCCTCAGACATCCCCTTCCCTGGGGATGTAGACAGAGCAGCCCATGCTGGCCATGACCCATGGGCAGCTCTCTTACCCCCACCCCACTGCCACAGGTGTTCACTGCTACTGACGTGACCTTGGTCAAAAATTTAGGGTTCACTACATCACCAGAGGAAATTTCTACACAATATATCCAGGCTTTCCATCTCTTCAGATAACTCCCTGCAAGGTGTTATGAGAAACTTGAATATTTTCTGAAGCCTTATTCAAGGAGCCTAAATTTAAAAAAAACCCAAAGCATTAAATATTAATTTTAATAGTCCCATGCAGATATACACAGCTTTAGAAGAACCTGATGTGCATCAGCAGTCAGCATTCCTTGTGCCCTGCAGCAAACAGAAATGGCATCAGTGCACACCCTTGTTTTCATTTCTAACAGAAACTGAACCGAAGGGATGCAGAGCATCCCCAAGCCCAGAAATCGGCCTTCAGCCATCAGGTGGTGCTGTGAATCCAAACATATGTCACTAACCCATATGTAAAATACAGACTTCTGCAAATAAAAAGGTTACATTCTCTGCAAGTCAATGGTGTGTTAATTACAGCATAAACCCATAAAATTATACTCTCCCAATTAGAGGGATTGCAAACAAGATAAACCTGTTTCCTTGCTAAAGGCCTATATGAAATGTTTTTACATCTGAGTGACCTTTCTATTGAGCTGTGTTCTTCTGGATTGTGAAGATGATACAAAAATGCTAGCATTTGGATTACTTAATTGCTTACCTGACAAGTCTACTGAGTCCCTCAGGAACTGCAAAAGGGGAGAAATGAATGTGGTCACATAATAAAAGGCTGCCACCTACAGTCATGGAACTGCATGAAGGCTTCATGGCTACCTCAATTCTCACATGTTCTAATTTTGAGTGGGTGACTCAAATAGGGTTTTTTGTATCCAGGGTAATTAGATCAGAAAAGAATGTAAGATGTGGGTTCCTTCGGAGTGGAATGTCAGCCCAAAAGGGTGCATATGAAGGAAGCAAAAAAAAAGTTACAATCATATTCTTTTAGAAGGTTTGGAGCTGTAAAAAACTGCAATCAATTATCAGTTATAATTTTTCATGAACTGTGGCTTAAACTGAGCATATGTTTAAATCCTAAAGAAAAACCCAGAAGCATATTGTCAGCTTGTTGCAGAATCTCTCCACAAGCTTTTAAGCTCTTCTCAAATCAAATTATATAGAAACAGAGAATTGTTAACATTGGAAAATACCTCTAAGATCATCAAGTCCAACTGTTAACCCAGGACTGCCAAGTCCACCATTAAACCATGTCCCAAAGTGCCACATCTGCATGTTCTTTTAAGTACCAGCATGGATGGTGACTCAGCCACTTCCCTGGGCATCCTGCTCCAGTGCTCATCCACTAAGCAGGTCACCTTTTCATAGAGGGAGATCAGGTTGGTCAAGCAGGACCTGCCTTCTCCAAACCCAGGCTGGCTGGTGCTGATCCCTTGGTTGTCCTGCACATGCTTTGAGGTGCAAACAGGAATCACCATGGCTCCTTGCAGAACGCTTCATGGGTCAAGCAGGGCACTGCTGGCACCATGAAGAAACCCGGAGGCTGAAAGGCTGAATAGCAGCAGGCATATGCTTGCACCAACCCTCTTCTTTTTCACAGACAAAAGGAACTACTAAAACCAAGAGACAAAAATAATTTCTTCTCCCTCCTGGAAAAAAAAATAATCAAAACAACAGAAGGTGCTTATGCTGCTAACCTAGGTTCAGTTCAAAGAAAACCTTGAGTCTGTCCTAGTCTTTGAAGAGACCTAAAATTACAATAATATCTCACAAGACAGAAACAGGCAGCACTGAAAACACTAAGCTATTCAGTTTTGAAATTCTTTGCACTCACCTAAAACCACTCATAATCTGATGTGCCAAGTCTATCTGCCACATTTTGCAGCAGCTGGTCACGGAGGACGCAGCCAATGTTCTCTCAGCACTCACCAAAAAGAAAAATCTGCTCTAGATGGAATCACACCATTACACACAGAAATATCAGTCTGGGACTATACTTCTTTCCACTGCATTCCTGTAGCTACAGAACACCTGGGATGAATCTCTTGCCAATTAAGACTTCAAAAGGCTGACACTGAGCAACCACACATTCTTCCAGAGAGGCATCACTAAGGGAGTATTATTCTTCTTGAATTATTAAAGTCCTCCAGCTTCAGCCTCATGCCTCACACTTACAAGATAGATGCTTTTAAAAATCAACCTGAAGTAGACTGTCACCTGGAAATGATAAATTCTTGCTCAAGTGCACACAAATCAGGAATCATGAGGAAGAGGCTGATTTGGTTCAGTCAGTGAACATTAAGGTCATTGTGTTCAGCTGACTGCTTATTTTGCTGTGCCACTTGGGTGCCTGCCTGCATGATTTCTTGCACTTTGGCTGTCAAGATGCCAGGACGTGAGCTCTCAATTAGCTGCAGGTGCAATTTATGCAGTGAACTTAATGAAATCTTATTGCAAAAGCCTGGATTTTAAACCACTGTGAAAGGTCTAAGAAATATGAAACAAAGACATAAAGCTAAAAAGATATTCTATTTTCTCCAGAGCTGCCAGGATCCAGAGATATATTTCATTGTTAACTTGGTTTCAGATTGCAATCCTCCTTGTGGTTCTTTGTTTCTGTGCGTGACCCTTATTTCAATAACCTAATTTTCTCTCCAGATGAGAGCATCAGTTTGGGGGAAAGGGCCAGATGCCTCGAAAAGAAACAACACTGTAAGCCAGACCATCAAGATTTCCACACAACTGCATCCTCATCAGGCAATGGAGGCTACCCAAAGCACATCTGAAGGAGAGAGCAGACATAAGGAATAAATGTAAATGTGGTTTACAATTCCACTGGTAAGATTTTAACCCTTGGTAATCTGCCACTTTGAATTCCATTAGTAGGAATACACCCTGTGGCAGCAGTGCCCATGGCAAAGTGGAGATCCTCACAGTGAGATCTAAGCAGGTGACTTAAAAAGCTTAAGACGTACCAGTTAGACCTCAGGGGCAGCCCCAGAATGGTCTGGGCAGGAAGCTTGGGATGGATTTAATCTATTGATTTTAAGTCACTCCTCAACATAAATCTGAAATGCGTGCACAGTCACTGGTTTGGAAAAAGCAGTCTTCTTTGAAACTGCTATGAAAGAAAGACCCTGCACTTGTACAGGTTGAGCCCTGTAGGCTGACATGACTTCTGAGTCTTCTGAGTTGAAAATCAAACTGTATAAACTGCGAAGTACAAGCCTTAATTTCCTGCAGTTTATATAGAATTCTTTAAACGTAACAGTTTCTGCTCCTTGTGTCTTTGTCCGCATATATTTTACATGACCTACTGACATTAATACTGTCTCCAAGTCACTCATCTCCAAGTATGACACTCATATGTTTGGCCATTTGTCAGAACATGTATTTGTGTGGAAGCTGCTCTTCTCTCTTGTCTGGAGAGTCACATCCTGCCCTTCCTACACAAAGTATATGGCCACTTTCCACAGCTCACTGACCTCAGCTGTGAAGTCAAATACTCTCATTCAGCTGAAAATTACACCATTTTTCATGCTAATATTTCTGGTGCAATTCAGTATCAATTTTTTTGGTCAAGTCCACTGCTAAATGGACAGACCCAAAGCTTCAGCTTCCATGATCACCTCATCAGACTCAGAATCTACCACGCATAATGTGGGTGCTCCAAACCTGTGCAGGTGGCTCTAGGGCACTGCTGGTGCTGTTCAAGAGCTTGTATTTTGTCCTGAACCAAAGGCCCTAGTTACTTTATACATACACATTCAGGATATTTGATGGAGGGGCACCTCAGTTCCTCAGCTCCTCCTTCTTCCCTTGATCACACTAGCTTTCCATCTAACATTAGGACCCTACTGGAGAGAAGCAGCAAAGTAAAGGAAAATCACTCTAAGCTGAAAATGATGCCTTAAGTTTTAAGTTTTTCTATTCTGCTTGGATGTGCTTTTCTGATGTGCTAGGGTGATGAAGACAAAACATTCCTATTCCAGTTGAGAACTCAAGGACAGTTTCTTCAAACTTCAGGCCCTAAGCACAAACAATGTGGAAGGAGGAGGGCGGGTTCATGCAAATGAACCAAAACCTATAAAAATGTGAGATTTTGTGACCAAGCCCTCCTTTGTTTCCCTCTTGGAGCCATCCAGACAGGGGCCATGACTGTGGTACTGAAACTGCTAGGGTGTGGCCTTTTGTAGGCCTCTCAATAAATACCCATTTTATTCCCCTTAACTCTGTGTGCAGCCTCTGTGCCAGCTCCCCTAGGCACCAAAAGTAACTCTGTTTTGATCTGACTGGCCTCTGCATGCTTCCCAAGAATCTTGGCCAACATCTTGGCTTTCAAAATGTGTTCCAGTAACTCACTATTTTAAGCTCTTTTAACACTGGAGACACATAATAATTCACTGGGCAGAAAACTTCCCACAGGCATTTCAATACTGAAAATTCTCACATGCCAAGCATGGTCCCTTTTGTGCTTTTCCACCACGTGTTGTATGACCCAGACAGAGAGATCACAGCTAGAAAAGTCTTACCTCTGATGATCTCTTGGGAGCTATTGCTACCTTAGGAGCCTTTACTGGTAAGGTTAATTAGAACAAACCTAAAGCTCTTATAGTCCTGGTAACTGGACTATGGCAGACATCGTAAAAAAGACAGAGTAGAAGCTCAGCCACAGGTCTTTTTGCCAGGCTGCCTCTATGGTTTAATCATTAATAATTAAATTAGTGGAAAGGTAATCACATGGGTCTCTAAAGAAATCATATTTTATAGAATCTGGATTGACAGACGGTCGTTGAAGCTATTTGGTTGCCTAAGAAGTCTGTGGGACTGTTCTGTATATCTGTTCTGTGGTCTGTGTGTATAACCAAGGTTTGAAATGCCTCTAATTTAGCATCTCTACCCTACAGTCTATTTTTCCTACAAGAGATTATTGCATCAATCTATTTCTTTCTCGGCAGGTGATATTTGGAGCCAGGTTAGAATCCTGTATTCCTTTACACAAATAAGCTACAAAAGCATAATATTTTAGGAAATAGATGTATTTCTATGGGTCTATATAAATTCTGCTTATTTTCATATAATTTCACTACACTGACATCTGTGAGCAGGTTTCAGTGTCAAGATGGTGTCCCTCACCATGAACTGTCATCTTTTCACCTCAGGAGGAAAACAGCATAGAAGCCTGCAATAAAGGAGGTTTCCTCCTATACTAAGTGTCATGTCAAAGGTGCATTTGCATTGTGTCATTTCCATCCCTAAGAAAAATGTAAAACCTAATCACTGAACCAGAAGGACACTACTTTCAAAGTCCATTTTGCTCCATAAGAAGTCCTTATGTCCCTAAAGTTACTCTACACGAGACACAAAGGAGCATATGGGATAGATGAGCCCTCCTTGGTGGGGTAGGTGAAAAAATATCCGTAAAATGAACAGCCTGGGTTAATTTGCTATGAAAAAAAATTAGAGTAGTCTGAAGGTCAAATGGAATGAAAACATGGTTTTAATCTTCTTAACTACTTACAAATCACTGATATTTTAGGCCCACTGAAGTAATTTACAGAGATTTTCACACAGCAAGCTGGCATGTCTGTTATACACTGACCTAAATTTACCTTCCATAGTTCTGCAAATTCCCAGAACGGTATTTTACATGTGGAGTCACCAACATCTGGGCCTGCTATACTGCAAACCACAGCACAAATAGTTCACAGCAAACTTCAGGTGGCTGAAAGACATCTACAGACAGCTCTTCAATATTACCATGCCAGTATCCTCCAACAGACCCCTCCCTCAAGTAAGCTGTAGGCAAATACAACAATGAAGTCTCTGCTGAACTGAGGACACAGAGCCCTTTTCACATCAGTTTTGGGACTGACCCCTTCCATCCTGGAGTTTATACTGACGTAGTGGTTTTCCCGAATTAGAAATCTAAGTCCTTCTTCCATACACATGGCCAGAGAGGTGGCTGTTCAGGAGGGCAATGAAATGCACCAGAATTCTGCTTGACCTATTCTGACCATTGCTAACAGCAGTATTTCAAGCTGGGTGAGCCACCATTTTTTCCTTTATACACTTTTAACAACCTATTTTCTTAACTGGCAGGAAGTATGCTATCTGGAGAAAGCAAACCAATCTCCAAACTTACCATCTGATTCAGAGGCTGCTCTGAATATCAAGTAGCTGCTGGGAAGAGGCTGAGTGATCGAACCGACGTTTTCTCCCTTTGGGCCCTGGAAATGCACAGAGACAGAAAGATGTAATGCATGGAAGCTGCAATGGACTGTTCAATGTCTTCCCACCCTTCCCAGGTAGAGTGTGCATGTTTGTGATAGGAAAGAAGGAAGAAGCAGATGGAGTAATTTGGAGAGAATCATTAGTAATCATGGTAATTGCTGCTGCAGCTCCAAGGCAGTAATGAGCTCCTATGAAAATGGGGCTTGGTCTAACCTATGCTCAGCCCAAAATCTGCTGTGTTTATTCTGATACGCAGGAGTGGAAAGATCTTATTGCTGTCACTTGGGACAGAAACAGTCAAACCTCTGTGCAACACCAGAAAGAACTGCTCCATGAGGTGCACGTGGAGTCTGCTTGCAGCCAGACACACTCACAGTGAAACACCCTTCACATGCCACCTTAAAGGCAGCAGAGCCACACCTTGTGCTGTGAATGCCTCCAGCAGAAAGGCAAGAGCAGCTCTCCTGGAAGTAAACAAAGGGGAAACTCCATCCTGAGTCTGTGGGAAAGGTGAAGTAGGGAAAACCACAGATTGAGGACCAAAGGTCCCCCAGCATGAGCACATTCTACTGGGTTGTAGTCCTTCACCTTTAAATCCAGAGATCCCTTATGCTGTGGTGCCTGGGGTGACAGCAAATTCAGGCTTTGCTCATTTTATGCTGCCTTTAGTTTAGAAGCTGTGGCAAAAAAAAAACCAACCAAACAAAAAAAGTGTCTTGTAAGCATCCTGCTATCATGCTTTCAGCATGACCCTCCAGAAATGATGCCCAGGGAAGCAGAGTCCATCCTGGATGAGAAACTTCTTTGAGCAGAACCACAGGCTCCCTCCTTGATCTCCTCACTATTTCCTTCTCTTCTGAACTCCAGAAGATGCTAAGAAAAAGCAGTTCCTATATGCAGTGAACAGAGCTTCATATTCTTCATGGTATGGACTTTGTGCCATAACTTGACAGAAATAAATAGAAATCCCTCCTCCTCCTCCTCCAGTGAATTTTCAAATTCAAAAAAAGTGACCCAGCTTACTCCAGCTCCTTCTCTTCCTCACTTTGTAACCAATAACACAAAAGCAGATCCTTTTTCAAATATGCAGACATTATGTCAGGGCAGAAAACATTACCAATACTCGTATGACCACTATGCCACCTGCAGAGGGGAGCAAGAGATTTTCTCCAGGATGCTCCAATACAGATTTCCTTGACTTTCTAGAGAATACCACACAATGCTGAAAATCTGCAGGTGGATTTTTGCAGTTTGACTATTACTCTCCTCCCTTTCACAGGCCTTTATAGTATCCAACCATATTCCTTGAAAGCATTTCTCCCTCCCAGTTGATAAGCATGAAACTGTAACTGCTACTGAAAACTACGCCTGTACACAAGTGCCTCACAGTTAAATAGTGGTTTTAGCTGGGTTTTTGTTTTTAAGTTACACTCAGAAAACCAAAATTTGGACAGATTGTAAAGTAGGAAAAGCATCAAATTGTATATGAGTGTACGAAGATGAAGTGTTGAGAAGACAACAGTCTCCAGTCAAGCTTTTTGCCTTCACATCTGTGGGGTTCCTCTGCTGCCAGGAGAAATTGGGATTCTTCTTATTCACTTTCTTTTTCCCCTCCCCTCTCCCACAAGAGGTTCATAAAATTAAGACTGTTTAAAGGCTTAATAGTCTGGACTGGCAAAGTTGAGATTTGATTTGTAAACCAGAGCAGAGCAGCTTAAGACATTACTAGTGACATTAATGCAATCAGGCATCATTCCCTGTGGCATTTTTCCTTTCAGTTGCTTGCAGCTGAGCAGGGTGTTGGAGAACTATGGATAACACCATTACTTCTGTTTTTAGTGCAGAGGTGGATATTTGCTGTGCTTGAGGAAAAACTCCACAACCTAATAGTACAGATATACAGAAATAGTATTAAAAAAAAAAGGGGGGGAAGATGGGAAGGAAGGGATAACTTAAGATTCTAACAGGTATTTAGCCATTGATGCAACCCAAAAAGCAGCCAGATCACTCTGTCAAGGAAACATATTCAATAGTAAGGCATGTTGATGCACGGAGGGGGCCATTTCCAACAGAAAAAAAAAAGAGAGGCAGCCATAAAAATAAAACCAGCATCTGCAGATTAAATGTTCTGTATCTGCCCAACACAGACAATGATGCTTTCTGTCTCCCAGCCTTTGAGCACCATGCCAATGACCATCTCTCACTAAAACTGTTGTCCCAGCTGCACCAGCACCCAGAGCCCAGCTGCAGCCCCTGTGCAGTACAATTAAGAAAGTACAACATTAAGATCATTCCTATCTTTACATCTGCTTTCAGACTCAGAAGGCATTATGAAATAGGGGGTGACTGGGGTTTGAAAAATAGAGAGGACTGACAGTTTTGGATAATATGACAAGGCATCTCAGAGAGTCATAAAACAATGCTTTAAAAAGGGGGGGGAAGTCTCCTTAACAGTATTGTGGATAACCACAAGAATGAAGATGGAACTGCTGTGTTCTGGAATGGAATAACAACTAGAAAAACAGCAGTGCAAGACCATTACTAGAACTTTTTCTTTAAAGGAATGACTCAAATTCTTACAAACCAACAAAATTTAAATTATACATTTTCCTAGATGCAGTGGGTCTGACCCCAACTCACTTATTGCTCTAAATAAATGTCAGAACAGGCTGCAGATAATGAAAGGCTCCCCACATCACACTGTTCAGCCAGCTTCTGAGCAAGCTTGAAGGGAAATGTAACCTATTCTAGGACACTTTCTGGGACAGGCAGGCTGTCACCCTGCCAGCTGATAGCCCTACAGTCCCTCTGCGAAGCCAGAGGACAGACACCCACACCCTCACACGAATTACTAGGTTGGCATTCCCCAGTCTCCTGCAGCCACCTCAGCAAAATGTCTCTTCCCAGGAGCAGTGTGGGATCACTGCCTTCACACATTGGACAAAGTGCCTCTGCAGCAGCACTTGGAGTGTGTGGGGGAAGCTTTTCTTACTGCTGCTTGCACTGCTGCCTGATTTTGGGACCTTGATGGTTCTGACCTTGGGCTCACAAAG
Source organism: Rhabdornis inornatus (assembly GCA_013397075.1). NCBI lineage: Eukaryota > Metazoa > Chordata > Aves > Passeriformes > Rhabdornithidae > Rhabdornis > Rhabdornis inornatus. The sequence goes on from VWZS01008969.1 coordinate 1,168,602, forward strand.
GCCTGGATGGAACAAATAGATTAAAGGTCTAATCCATGTGCACTGCAAAGGAGTTTCAGGCTGAAACTCTCAAAAAGCCAGGGAAGCAGTGTAGAATAAAGAACTCTTTCCCTCAGCAATATGCTGCTAAGATAGCTCTAAACCTGAGAGCTTTAAAGGAAAAAACAGTACCCTGGTGCATATATTAAGCTTTCAACTATAAGCTATGGCCTTACATCTTACCTTGAAAGGTGCCCCAAAATCTCACTCTGTTCTAACTGAAGTTAAATGTCTGCACATCGTATTTTGCTAGTTGTACCATAAAGGCCTATGGCAGTGCCTGAGCCAGACATTTGTTCCAGGGCTGAACCCCAGAGTTAGCTCCAAACATCTGCTGGGCACCCAGGCCAATATGTACAAAGGGTATTCAGTAATTGCCCTGAGTAAACTGCAAATCCACTGATGAGAGTGAAAGCTGGACCATCAACTCTAGTCTGGATAATCCCTGAAAATTTCACAAGCCATTTTGGCCAAGAGTGAAAGGTGTTCATCCAGATCTTATTTCTATTGTGGTGGACAGTAACTTGGACTCCTCGCTTAAGCTTGGGTGTATCTATATTTCACGAGAAACAGACTTTCTTTACATAGTTATACACAACCAATGTAGATCAGTCAATTCTGCTCCAGTTGCCTTAAAAAGAGGCTGTGAAACTACATAAAATAGAACACTATTTTTAGCAGTTTCAGCCTTAAATTGTTGACAGAGTGCAGACAGCCTCTTCGACATCAAGCAGCTCACTGGTGGATTTCTTCCTGATGTGTATTTTGGTGTTTACCTCATGGCTGAAAGCATCTATCACACACAACAATCCATGCTGAACTCAGGTTTCAGGGAATATCCTACTATGCAGCTCAAATGTGGCTTTCTAAATATGTCTCAAGAGACACAGAGTATTATTTTGACTTTAAAATTTAAACCTCTTTGGACTTCCTCTAGTACACAAACATTTTCAGATATATACTCCATTCACATTTAATATACTAATTCTTATTTCTATCATATGCTTTCTCAAGAGACACAAGAATTAGATATACATATTTAAATGCATACACATATTGATAAAATCTCCTCTTTCTTTGGGATGCTTCATATCAAAGGAAGGGCATCCTAGCGCCACACTTCAGATCTGTCAGCAACTCTGCCTTTCAGTATCTGACTGCACTTTTGATTCTATTTTTCACTATCTCCTCTGACTGCGCTTCTCAGAAGAATTCAGTTGACCTGTCAAGTCACAAGGAATGTTTTTGTTGACAGACAGTAAATCATCAACAACCTTCCTGGGTGCATGTTCTGAATTTAAAAAGCATCAAAACCCTCAAAACTGAATAAGAAGCAAGGTAGCAATGAAACCTTAGGTACTTTAAAGAAAAGCAATGCATTTAGGCACAAATCAGAGCTGAGCTGCTGGCAGAAATCATCAGCTCTCACCCCTGGTTGCTGAGGTTAATTTTAATTCTCTCCTCCTACCTTATTAGAAATGGGAAGGCTTTTTATAGTGATTGTATAGCTGTGTTTAAAACTGTTCAATTAACTGCATGGATGAGAAGGAGCACATCTGCTTGATCTGCTCCCAAAGGGCTTCTCCCTTTTGTTAGAACTTCTGATACCATGGCAAGTGCTTTCACTGCTCTCTCGTGAGTATTCCATTTCCATTCTATCTGCTGACCACCTTGCAGCAAGGCATCAGCTCATAATGCCTTATTTACACTTGTGATGTCTCCTGGAGAATTTGTGTCTGCAATAACTCTGTTTTTGTCACTGTTTTTGACAGGGAAACAAATACAAGTTTTGTCTTCAGGGTATCCAAAAGATGTGTCTCTCAGTGCCTCTCAGGAGGTACTGGGATCTTCCTCTTTGCTCATAGGCATGATATTTTTTTTTCTTTTTTTGCCTACTTTTAAAGGAAAGAAGAAAAAGGAATACAGCTCTTTAAGATTTGCAGGGAGTTATTTCAAGAAGTGTGAAAAACTATTAATCATTTTTGTTACAGGGAGATCCAGAGGTCACTGCAGGAGCCACTGTGTGTAGGAAGGGATTGTCTCAGCCTGAAGAATAACTCAAAACGCAGAAAATACTGCTATTTCCATTTCAAAGAAGAGACAATCTCAAGTCACACTTTTGTGCAACAGTCAAGGCTTGAGCTGAACACTGAGTTCCAAGTCCACTGCAAACAAATCCAAACCTCAGGGGCATTAGAAAAAAAAGAAGTCAAATTATAAACCTGCCTTTTTGTCACTTTGCCAACTGTCTCCCAGTATTGTGTGAAGCACTTGGTGCTTGATCTGTCCTTAAGTTAACTTAAGGACTTAAGTTAACTGTGTCGATGCCCATCTTCTTTTAAAGACGTAGGTCATGGCTTGATATAGCTTCTAGGTATTGAACTTCTTGTCCTGCACTAATACATTTCCTTTTTCCTCAGTCTATGCAGGCATCTGTACACTGAGAATGATACATCTGTGGAACTAATCACAAGGACTATGTCTCTTTGATGTGATTCAATGATCAAGCTTTGATATCTTTAATCTTTTTTATGTGGTCAATTCACCACTGCTAACAGCAACTGAATAGCTAAATAATATCAGTGCTAGGCAATATCAGTGTTCAGAAACTTTGGTGACCAAGAAGAGGCTGTCTGACTCATCAGGATTGTTACCTTTACAGCCCAGATGGATTGATCCAAAGGATGGAACAGTTTAAAGCAGAAGCCATCCTTTTTGGAGGGTCTCTCAATCAGCTCACAAGAATGCAGCAGGATTGTCCCAACCCACTGTCCGATCTTCGGCGTCTTATAAATGAGCAGCACTCCTGGTTTCAGGACACACCAGAGTTTGGTCCAGCTCTTCAGAGTCCCACGAATCTGGAAGAACAAAAAAAGTTGCACCTACAATGCTCCTTAGAAGAAACCCAGCATTTATTCAGCATTCATACAGTATTTCCAGTATGTTTACTCCGAGGCTGCACCATGATACATTTCCTAAGGAAAATACATGGTGCTCCCTGAACAGTCCTAGGGATCTCAGAGCAAAATCCCAGAACTCAGAAATCTGGCTATCAGAATCTTGTCTTCATATTTTTATTACTGGCTTACTATTCTTACTATTTTTATTGCTAGCTCAGTGTTAGCAGCTTGATTAATTTTTTAGGCAATCAGCACTGCTGGCCCATGTGAGAGTGATCTGTTAATAATCACGGAGACATGCTAATTAGAACATTGCATATAAAAATGTTATAGCTAGTCTAACTTGACTTATAAGTCATTTTAATAGTGTTCTGCAGAACACATCTATTAATGGATTTTGTCAAATACTCCATTTTTAAAAGTACTGTCTCCAGCTGGTTTACTTCTCTGTCAAGCTCAATGCAGCTCTCTCTTGTACAGAAGACATTAAATCTGATAAGAGTATATTAAAGATAACAGCTTTAAGAATGGAGAAGTTTCTCAGTAAGGTTAGATTTTGCCTAAGGTCTTCCTGCCTTCAGCGCGCATAGGCCAAACCTCAAGTCTTTTCTGTGTTCCATTTTTGTGGCACAGCATTATTTGCAGCTCACCAGAAATTTGCAGCCACAGCAAACATGCAACAGGTATTTAGTGTTTTAAAAACTCTCAATATTTATTTTTCATTATCAGTAAACACTACAAGAAGACTTTGCTGCCAATCTAACTTCTCAAATAAACAATAAGCATGTCGCTTTTCTGACCTCTAATAACTACAGAACAATGTTGAAGGTTTTTACCACTAACCAAATGCAACTGTATTGTTTCATGAGATCCTTAAGTTACTTTGTTTTTCTTAAGAGCTACGTGTTTGGCAATTTTTGGAAATTAGGTTTTGCTAATATAAAAGGTTCAACCAATTCACTAATATTTGAGAAAACTAAATGGCCCCAAAGGAGGAAAAAACCAGTGCTCATCTCTCAACGTCAATTCAGATTTACTTTGCCACACAGAAGTTTCAGGACTTCAATGCAAAGCTGTCACTAACTGAGTCTGTGCACAAGGAGAAATTGCAGATGTCACCAGGTACAATATGTTTCATTCTGTGCTGTGACAACAGAAAATCCAGTTGTCAATAGAACAATCTGTATCTGCCCATTTTCAGGCTGTTACTCAGTCTACTCCCTCTTCAGAACAAAACCACATTTATGGGAAGAGGTCAACAGAGTCTTTCAGAGAGGACCAAAGAGAGAAACATCATCACCTCCCTTTGTACTATGCCCTTTTTGAGTCCTTGTTGCTGCTTAAGGACATGGAATAGACCCATCGAGTCAAGGTGGAAAATAAATACCCACAGTTCCACTTTTATATCAGTTATTTAAATAAAGCTTGAGTTGAACTTGAAAACTATTTGGTCTTCTTTCACTTAAAAAAGTGCTAGTGCACACATCTCAGACACATAACTACTTCACATCTCACTTATTTTTTCCCACAGCCTCAGAAGAAATGTATCAAATACCTTCAGCCAGTCTGCTGTGATCACCACACTGGGATCCTTCAGAGCACTGAAGAGCTGTTTGGTAGCTCTTTTCTTCTCCTGTCTGTAATTTTTTTTTTGTACCTGGTTGTGAAGAGAGAAAACATAGATATAATCATGGCCTCTTTTGGGGAGGAAAGAACATAATACATTAAGGACAGTTATGTATAGCACAGCAAGAACTTGACCCAGCACAGGTTCCCCAGAAATGAGCACAAGGAAGAATAAAAACATAATGAGAGAACAGGTGTTTTCTTTGCTCCTGAAATTTCATTAAACACAACCTAGTTTGCCTTTTCTTTGGGGGAAATGGAAAGAGGCTGGATACCCAGTCTTCCTCACCCCTCAAATTCAAGAAACTACATCTAATTTCATTCATTTATACTTTTGGTTTGGTAGACAAGCAAGTGTTCAAGCTACAATTTGCTCAGATTGCCTAGGCAAGTCTGTCCTAAAAAGAGCAGTGAAGGATCACAATCCTCTTGAGGTGCCTAATGGCTCCAGAACATACAAACACAGTGAAATAATTACACTGATCTGTTCTGCTTGCAGTGTATCATCTAATCCTGTATATAAAGCCTGTAAATGTCCTTGGCCTATAATGACTCCTAGAAGATTCAGAGGCTTCTCTGGGTCTTGGGAAATGACTCTGACTTGTTTCCAATGGTTTGTTTGAAAGGTACCATTTGTTTTTTAAAAGCAAGTCAGCTGATGGTGACCTGGCTGCTTTGCACATACCTTCAGTGTTTCCTTTTTCATGAATTTGGCTGTGGGAGACACACACTCTCTGTCAGACCCATTGCAAAGCCTACATTCAATCTAAAAAAAAAAAAAAAAAGAGAGAGAGAAGAAAAAACAATGTGTTAACATGAAGATGTTCAAGTTATTTTCAAGTTATGCTCTGATAAAGTGTTGTTTATAAACTTTCAGGAATCCATGAGCGAGTTGATTGTGGACTTCAGCAGTGGAACACTAAGCAGGTGCACAAAATGCATATCTACAATGCAGTCCAAACTTCCTTTTTATACCCATGGCTGGTTGGAAAATTCCCCACCAAATTTTCTTTGTATTTCTCCCATGCAGATATTAATCTTGGTTAAAAAAATAAACAAAAAACCCAACAAAGCAATAAAACAAAACAGAAAGAAAAAAAAATTATTTCTAATTTTGAAAACTGCCCAACTCTGTTCAGATCTGAAAGCATGTCAATTACTAGAATAAAATTTATGGGGAATTTGTTATAGATTTTTCAGAACTAGACTTGATACTGGCAATGACTATTGCACTGACTGAAATGTCCAAAAACATGGGTGGGCAAGAAATGACCTAATCATATTGCAGATAATACAGGAAATCACCATCATCTTGGTCTTGCAAAGTGAAGCACAAAATATACAGTCATGTCCAATCATGTTTGGTAGTGTCAGTGCTGTTTAAATTCACTTTCAGAAACTACAGACTGATCTCATGACTGTGCTGATGAGCTGCAGAAGTGCTTTACTTTCATTAGGCATAATGACAGAATTACTGTTACCAAAATAAAGGATGCTTAGAAAGTGCAGCTCTCCAGAGCCTAGCTCACAACGAGGACCCCCACAAGGAAAGGTTCTGCCAGCAAATTGTACAAAACCTGGGCAAGGTTAGTGGTGAAAGAATTATGGTACACTCCAGACTCTGCTGCTTTTAATGTGACTTTGGGGAAGTTACTTTCTCTCTCTATACCTCTCTTCCTTCCAATCATTCATGTGTCTGACGCATTCAGACTGTGGGGTCAGGCATCTTTTGGGGTCAGGCACTGTCTCTCCCACTCATACATGACAGTTTTGTAAGAAAAGCTCAGCCTTCAGCCACCTTGATTTAATGAGTGTGACACAAAAATGACCTGTACTAAGGAAAAATATATCTAATATATTTCCAATTCACTGCTATGATGTGAAACAAACCCACTGGGCTCTCAGAATTTCTCTCCTTTATGTCACAAATTGATGTAACCATTTTACAGCACCTCCAGTTTCGAGAGACCCGCTTCCTTTTTACCTCCCAGTGAAACAGAAATCTCTTGGGCTACTACAGCCACAAACTATGCTGTACATTAGTGTGAGCAGGGAAATGTTTAATGACAGCCAGATCAGTCCTTTTCACGTGACTCAGAGAAAAACACAGAAAGGCATGATGAGATCACAGCAAACAAGCCATCAACCATGCCTTGGAGACCGGGGCAGGAGCAAAAATGGAAGAGAAGGATGCCTGCTCAACTGAGCAAAACTCCTTGTAGATGATGCAGAATTAGAAATCAGGGGCAGAAGGTGTAATTTGCAACAGAACCACAGTCACTGTAGAACTTATTATTTGTTCTCACATTCCCTTGTAGTACTCTCTCACTAAAACCAAAACTACACATGATACTTTGAAAACAGAGAAATGAAAACTCTGTGATGACACACAAAGGCAAGTGAGAGCCCTGATCTGACTGTTTAGCTTACAAGTCAACTTGGATCCACTCAAAGAAAAGGCCACCTCCTGGATTCCTGAAAACTATTCAGTGTTTGCCAGTTTTGTTTTCACAAAAAGCTAAGCCTGCCTCCTCTGCCTGCAGTGCAGCCTCTGATGCATATTTTGTGCTTTAGACTTTACTGTAAAAACACAAGGTTTATGGTGGAGACCACTGCACACACGTGATGTCTAAGCAGAGTTGTGCCTACAGGGTCTTTGTCACATTTCAAAGGGCAGTAGCAGACATTTGGGAGATAAGCTATAAGCCTTTCTCTGTGAAGAAACATTTTCAAGTGCCTAAATATCTCTGAGCAAGAATCCCTCAGAATTATTAGGAGATTATGCTTTCATGATTTGAGACGTGTGTCCTCTGAAATCGGTCAAAACAATTCTCCCCCTTTCTCCCAATTAGCAGGAAGAATGTCCTGTCCTTGAGACACAACTATGAGCCAATTGTTTATTAGTAATTTCACTCCCTCCGGCCTGAGAGATCAGACACATAGAGAAACACTGCATACTAGTTCTCATTAGCCAGTGTAAGAGGCACAAAAAGCACAGATTGTCACAAGATTCTAGGAAATGCTGCGCAGGTGCCTGCAAAGCATCAGGATACAAAGAATACTTTTTGCTTCACTAATTAAAACAAGTTACAGTTGCTTGTTATACAGAAAATTACACCTTAGCACTTATATAAAGAATGAAATTTTGGCCCCCTAAGCTCACTCGGCTTCAGGAGATTTACTTGCAGCTGAACTCAGAAAGGCTTCCAACGACCACAGCAAACCTGAGCCTAGATCTGCTGCTTGTGGGGAACCGGCACTAACACAGACAGAGGCACTGCTCCACCAGCCCCACCTGCCTCCTCCTTGGAGTCTCTCTGGGTCATGCTAAAAATAGAGTTGAACAAGCACAAGAATTCAAACCTGGGATGTTCACACAGACAGACACTGATTCTGACTCTTTGGGAGAGCTGACTCCATGACCAAGGACACCGGTGCCCAATTCCAGCCAAAACTGCTGTGCACACCATCAAACCACAGCACACAACAACAGAGATAATCTCCCCTGCCACCACCACAGCCTTTAGGAGCTCAATAAATACAGTGGAACTTATCTGAAACCATTTCAAACTGGTCCTTTACTTAGTTAAAGCAGCTGGATGAAGAGCTTTGGAGGATGTTGCGGTGGCTCCTGACCCACTGTGCTGCTTCCTTCAAGCACTCCCTCCCCCAGGTCTGGGCTACACCTGGACATGCTGAATCTGTGAACCTGGCCTGTAAGGGGAAACACGGCCACAGGGATGGTGGCTACCAAGACAGGCTTGAGAGTGGATGAGAAAGAAGCAGCAGCATAGGTACTCACTGCCAAATTTCTAGGCATGGGAAAATAAATTTCTGTGCTTCTATGTCCCAAAAACTGTGATGTGCCTACCAGCTGTGTCACCAATACCACAGCTTCCCAAGGTGGTTGCAAAATGCTTTATGAAGAGACAGAAAATGTTACTATAACTAACCCATGGTTTTAACTAGGAGCCATGGACAAGCTTCCAGATGTGCCTGACCTGTGACTTTTGACAGTTCTCCAGTTAGTTTTTAACGAGGCAGACTGATTGCTTCTCCCTCTCGACTTTGCCTCTTGTTATGCATATGAGGATGAAGCATCTCTGATCCTAAACAGCAGTTTGCTGTCAAGGAAACTGGTGATCTCCAGCTCTACTGGGCAAAAAGCATTGTATTTCTCGGTTTAAAGTTCCTGCTTTTTCACAGGAGATCTAAGTCCCCAGGACAGCATACCACAGGTCCCCATACTGGTGAGAATAACGGCAGTTCCCCTAGGTTTAACCTGCTAAGCGACTTGAAAGAATATGATTTCACATTTTTGCATTAATCTGTCTTAATGGTTTTGACTGTACCTTGCAGCATACATAAGATTCAGTAAATTTGGGCCATCAGCTCTAAAGATTCCCAAGACACACAGGGTCTCACATTGCTAAGACATATTGAGAGCATTTAATGATGTCTTTCTACTGCTCTACCTTTCTCAGGCTGGCAGAAAACTAAGAGAAGCCATTTGTCATCACGGCACGTCTTCCAAGGACACTGGGATAATGCTTATGCAGGATATCGGACCAGAATCTGGTCCCTGCTCTCTGCAGCAACATGTGAACAATATTGGCCACAGATGAGACTTTGTACAATAGGAGAGTAAGGAATTTGTGCCCTTTTTAAAGAAAGAAAAAGCCCACTGGAGTATTCTAATAAGAAAGCAGTAAGTAGGCTTTCCACGTACTGGTTCCCATAAAAAGGGAAGTCTGCTAATCCGCCAAAAACTTTCCCCAGAGCATGCTGCAGCATTTGCAGGAAGAAGAAACTGTTGTCCCTTTTCAGTTCTCTAATCAAACCTGTCCTTTTCAGGACTGAGTGATGACCTCGCTGCTGACAATGGGCTGTACTGTACTCAAAAAAATACTTTTCACCCCAGTTAAGTTTCTGTTCCCTTTCATCTCAGTCATAGAGCTCTGGAGATTCACTGCTGATTGTTAGCAGTCATCACAATACCCTAACACTTCTGCCAGGCTTTCTAAGAAAGCATGCAGAGCCCTCACAATAGTGCTATTCTGATCCAGCGTCATTTTTGGTGACTTCATTTCCAAGAGGAACAAAATTATTTCACAGAAAAGCAGCCTGTGATCAACTCCGGTGTGGGAGATGCCAGCCCATCAGCATGCCAGCCATGCCTAGGACAACAGCAAGAGGAATATCCTGTTACTTAGCACAAGCAATCCTTGCTGCACAACAACCAGAATCATTCCAAATCAGAATCCTTTCAATAAAGTCATTCTCAAGCTGTGCTCTGCATGGTAACAACAGTGACAGCTTACAAGTTGCCCTTTCGTCTTCTTTGCATCCAAGAGAGAGAAAGACAAGACCAGACGGGAATTTGAAGGCAGAACAAAAGGAGCTGGGGTTATAAGCTATGTTCACAAAATCAGTGACATGTCCTTGGTCAGATGTAATTTCTCCAGTATATTTTCTTCATATAATTGCTACAAATCGTTTTCACACAGAAATAAAAGGACTGAAATAAAAGTTGTTTAAGTAGTATACAAACTGTGGAAAAGCTGGGTTTGACATTACAACTGAGAAACTTCTTGTTACTCATATGAATATTCACAGATCTCTCAACCAAATGTAAGCAATTTTGGTTTTATAAGCAGCTCTTTTTGAAAACTTTTTACTTTTGTTGTGAATTAACAGCTCATCCAAAGCACAGTAGAGTCAATGAAATTATTCTCACTGACAAACAACATTTGCAGTAGGAAACATTACCCTTCAACTGATATGCTCCTTTACTGCAAGCTGAATAATCTTCAAGTAAACTTTCCAGTTGGAAAAAAACCCAACATAATGATCCCTCTTATTTCAACAGTGTTAAAGATACAGCGACTGTGTTTACAACTCTGAAATAGCACAATGATTAGCACAAACCAAAAAGCCTGTACAAATAAACAGTTGACATGACAGCAGCATCTGGGGAAAATAACTGGTGAAATTCAGCCATCCAAGCAACTTCAAATATCAAGTTATACCAGTGTTTAGTGGAATCTTTGGCTCCATTGCATCAAATTACAGTAAATAAAGAAAAACTCATGGACCTCACAGGATTTCTATTTGATCATTTAAGTGTGCCTTGCATGGGAAGTTCATTCTGCAAGGTCAGAATACCTAAAGAACATTTGAGGCGAGATGGGAAGTTGGACACTGAGAAAGATGCTGTTTCACATGACTGTCATAGACTTAGTGCCAGCAGAAAGCTGAAGCAGTTTTGATTTCCCCTCCAGCTATAGGCACACCTTTTGCACCTAGGCTGAGTTTAAACAAACAAAATGAGCAATGAAAAACAATTGGACCTGCAGTTTTGTCAAATTGTTTAAAAAATAACTTCAATTTCAGCACCTCTGTAGAGGAATGGCTAGCCGACAAAGGCCATGTTCCCATGCAGCAGATAGGTGAATTCGTGCAGCCCAGCAAAACAGAGTGCAGCTGGTGTGATTAATTGGCAAGGTCATCATCTCCTTATCAGAAAGGGGGTTTTACAACAACAGAGTGTTGCAGTTAGAGAAAGAAGAAACTTTGCAGCTGAACGACCATAGGAATGTGGAACGGGGAGGGGTTAACACGTAAAATGCTATCCAATAGTGAGCTTGCTTTTGCACTATGTATGAGCTTAATTAGTGATAGTATATAATGAACCAAAGATTGCTAATAAACGAGACTTGCTGATCACTCATATTGAGTGCTGTTTGTCTCCCGCCGACTCATCACACTCCATTTGCCCTCACCTTCCTTGTCAGAAACACAAGACCAAGGAATTAAAATCAGACGCGACCTATGCTGACATGATTGCACCGGTGTGGCTCACCCAAAGTTATCAACTTTGAGTTACTACTGTCTGCATTCACCTCTGTGAGGCACCTGGGTGTTTTCAGGGCTTGTATGTACTTACACAAGTTAGGGATGTTCCATGTTTTCCACTTCACATGCAAAATCCCACCCCTCTTCAACCTGATTTTCCCAGGATAGTCCAGGCTACATCTCTGCTCAGCTGAAATCAGATGCAAAGCCCTCTGTGCACAACTGTGACTACCCTAAATTGCTGCACGTGGAACTGAAGAAGTAAAGTGTGCTGAGCCAGGGCACAGAACTGAGTGTAAGTGTTCATAGAGATAACTGGCTCCTAAATAATTCCATCCACAACATGGAGAGCATGAAGAGTGGCAAAGAAAAGACAGCAAGGGTTCAGTTCAGCATAGCCACCACCTGGAAGGGCTAGAATCTCTCATTAAGCTATGCTTAACACACACACAGGGCATGTTTCACTCCTGAGTCTCTCCAAGGTGATTCCTGCAATATCTGGATCTCTCTGCCAAACAATTCCTTGGTTTGCTGGCTAAGGGAGAACAGAGGAAAAGGTACCCTTGTAAATTGCCACATTTGTGAATGGTCTTCTATGTTAGTCTCAAGTGTAACCATGACTGGAATTACCTCAGAGGTCAGGAGCATGATTCATAGATCAAGCAGGATGATCTTGAGATAGTATGGGAACTGTAGCTTAAATCTCAAGTGATCAGTATGTGCAGTTTCAAACCACTCTGCTGCTAAAATAAATTTCTAGCAGTCAGTTACATGCATATTTCAGATTACAAATCACACAATAAAGACGTGAACCATTTGGGCACGTGGAAAAACTCATTCACAATGCTTTGCCTTCCAATACATCACATTGTGCATCCAAACAGCTGCACTCCTACGATTTCATAGACTTCCTTGCAGCATTAGCAAGGGACTGGGAACAGTGAAGTACCAGTGAGCTTCAGGATTTTTCTGACTATCCCTTAAAATATAGCTCAATTCTTTGTGGCCTGGCATGCATAATGAGAGACTCCAGCTGCCCTCTAGCCAGTAGAATTAATAGGTAAGCACAGGAAAGTAAGAGAACATGCAGCACTGCATACTGCAATAAATGGTGTCTCAGAGCACCTAACAGCATCAAATGAGGCACAAAGCTAAAGAAAGGCGCCTCCTGTCACTATCAGGTGTATGCTAACTGTACTACCTGGTTGCAGACACAAGCTTGAGGTTTTGAGACAGTTTGGTGATACTTTCACATCCCAGCTATGATCCCTCATCCCAGAAAACAAGGATGAAGGGCTCTAAACCAGAGAGAAACTAATATGAGAAACAGTCTGAAATAAGTAAGCTAATATTTTTTTCCCTTTGAAAAAGGAGATGAAAAAGACTCCACTTAAAAAATTAAATAGGAGAAAATGTGCTGCAGAAAGTTACCAACATAGTAAGTAGTTAAACTGTACCTTAAATGTGGGTCAAAAAGCCACAGCTGAAATTACAAATATATATATAGTGCCAAGAACCACAAAAACACATTGAAAGTAAATGTTCCAGTATCAAATATTTAACTGTCTGTACAGACGGGACAACTGGAATGTGTTCACACCTCAGAGAGAGCAGCCCACCCATGAGCACAGGGCAGTTTGGTTGCAGTCAAAAGTCTTCACAGCTCACAAGTTCACAGACATTTACAGGGTTTTCATGCCACATTCTCTCTGCTAACTTGGACAACCTGCAGCCTTCTCCATCACGCAACGTGGATATGGCCTGGGTGAACGAAATGCAGAACTGTTTCCACCTCACTGATGAAGATGTGAAACAGAAACACAGTTAATGTGCCTTGGTAATGCAGGGAATCCAAGGCAGAGTTGGGAATTTGAGGTTCCCCAAGCCCCACTCCAGGGATCGAATCACTTTGCTGGCTTTCCTTTCTCCTTCTTATCACTGAGTGAAAGTTAATGTGCTGTGGTACCTCAGAATAGTACTGCTGAAAGAACACTCATTTCCAACAAGCTTTTTCACATCCACTGTACCAAAAGAAGGGCAATGGCCTTCTTTTGGCATGGATCTGTAACCTGTAACATTTACTTTTTAATCCATTAATTAAACTAGCACACCCTACAGTACAGTCTCTAGCAATTATTCCCTCCCTGCTATCAGGAATCTAAATATGACTCAATTAGAACACACTTCTCCCTTTGGTTGAAGTAGGTGGAATCACTATTTTTAAACTGAAATAGTATGACAGATCCCTACTTACAGTTCTGAAAACTGACAGTAAGGCTTTATTTTATGGCATTAGAGCTGAGTGGATGTGAAAAATTACATATTAAACAAACTGACCACAAATTTGCCTGAATTTTTAAGTAACAAGACGTTTCACAATAAGGACTCCCTACCGTCATTGCAAAGCATAACAGAAGGCAAGTTCCTTGGCTGGAGGAGAGCAAGGTACTGCACAACACAGCAAGGTGTAGAAGAGTGAAGTGAGAATGACAGGTGCTACAGCACAGGTCCAGTGAGGTGGAAAGTCTCAAAATCAAACATCATGTGTTTAAGCAGAATATTCAGACAGGAAAGAAACACCCAGCTCTGGCCCATTCAGCAGCCAAAGCAATTGCCTGCAACACTGCAAATGAGTAGGCAAGCTGAGGTTCAGTGTTTTGGTGCCATGTCTTAGTGCACTGGTGTTTTAGAGCAATTCTGACTATTGCAGCGCCAAAAGCTTGGGTTAGTGAAAGCAAAGCTCATGCCCAGGTTCAGAGCCCCATTCCTTTTGATTCACAGATCTGATGCAGCTGTTTTGTGCCGTGCATTTCCTCTTAACTCTTCGTAACAAGTGTTCTTGGCACTGTCTAGGAGAGATCAAGTGCACACAAAGCATGGCAGAAATCAAGGTGGGCACCCACATCTTCCATAGGTGCTTCTCCTTTCAAAAACATACCTGTAGGAGACTGAACAGCAAGAAAGGGCCGGGGGCTGGGAAAACACAGCCGAGCCATGCTCTCACCCAGAAACCTCTCATAAATACCTATAATTTAGGTAATAAATAAATCAGGTAATAAATTCCTATTCCTGCATTCATTCTGCATGTCAGAAATCAAACTCCCTTTTGGACGGCATTTCGGTTCTCTGAGCTGTCCTGTCCAGATGAAGTCCTTCTTTACGTTCCTAAGTCATTGGAAATTCAACACCACTCCATGTAAGGCGTGCAAAACATCTAGCTTTAAAACACAGCCCTGGCTGTAGTTACCTGGTCCTTGGGCTTCTCCACTGCGAGGATAAGTGGGAGGCTGATTTTCCTTGAGGAACCTGCCTGAAAAAGCAAAACCAAGATTGGTTTGCAGCTTGCCAGGTTCCAGCAATAGCAGAGGACATGTACACGAGTCCTTGTTGCATACTCCCAAAGTTCCTCACCATCATCTCCCTCTGCTGACCTCTGCCAGGGCATCCCAGCAGAACAACCTGCAAACTCCAGGCAAGCACAGAGAAATGTACTGGAAGATGCAGAGATTATTTTCATGTCTCACAAGTAATCACCTGTCTGCATCTGTTTCTTTTGTGCTATATTTTCATTTTAGCTGGTGCCACTTGCATTTTATAGCTTCATAGTTTAAAATAAATTTAGTTTAAAATTTATTAACCGGTCTCACTTCTATTTCAAGTTACCCTCCAGAAACACGTTAGGGAGCTGCAGCCAAAAAAGCTGAACATGAATCTCAAAGCCAGATCTCATTTACAAGGTTGATTCCATCTCTACAGGAAATCAAACCCTGGCACTCTGTAACTCTTGATCTAGAGGCAGGTTTTGAGCAAAGAGATCCAGAGACTTTAGATTCAGTTTTACCTCTCCCTAACAGGCTAGATGGAAAAGTTGTGTTCAGGAAATGTTGATTAGTTTGTCTTCCTCTCCTGCTACACCAATTCCCAGAGCTCTCTCCCAGGCTCTCCACTCAATGTTTTGGACGCTGTGCACTACACTAAATATTACAGGGTTTTTTTTGCAAAACAATTAGGATTTATGATTGCCTTACTGATCAGGAACAGCAGGAGACACCTTTGCTGACAAAATCAACCTTTCAACCAAAGTTATTTGTATCTAATTACACTGCCAAATGAGGCCCAAATAAACCGGGTTCTTCTGTGGTAGGTGAAATCAAGCCAGAGGAAAGTGCAGGCTTCCTTGTCATCCCAACCATGCAAAACCACTCATTTTCTTTCCCCCAAAATATGCACACACAGTTCCTGAAGAAACAGAGGGAGAGGCTTTCTCAATGACTTTTTTAAAAAAGGGTAAGAATGATTAATAACACCCTGAGCAGAAACGAAAGCAGGACTGGGAATGGCTCCCTATCCCAAAGTACCTTGCTAATGGAGTTTGGAGTCTGTGGTGTCTCATCCTTCAGTGCCGATGGGCTGTTTCCTTCCACATCTTTTCCTGCAAGAAAAAAATAGGATTCAAAACCAGTGAAATTCTGTGCAAAACCATGGCTCATCATGGCCTGAGAAGGGCTACTGCTAACAGCACACAAGGGAAGTTATCACGAGCAAGAGCAAGCACACCATGATCCCAGAGAGGGATTGTGTAGACTTTGAAATAGCCTCAATCCTCATGCTTGGGTAACAGGACTGCTCAAAAGTAAGGTCTCAAAACACCATGGAAAACCAGCATGATGGTTGCAAAGTCCAGCATCTGAAAGCTGTAAAAAACCAGAAATAAGGTTGCTAATGCATCCTTAATCAGCTCCCTTCTGTGTCTGCATTATGATGCAGTCTTTAATTACATTGCCACAGTCTGTTCTTTCTTTACATATCCCATGCCTTGTTCAGGCGAATAATAAATGCAATTTAGTTAATAAGCAGCTATCCAATCCTCCTTGGTCAGTATCTGGCAACTATACACTGATGCACTTGATAGCACACTTTGTTGGACATATAATAGCCATGATCACAAAATGTTACAGAAGACAGAAGAGTATCTAGGCATAATTAGTAAAACATAATAAAAAACCCCAACACACTTGCAGGAGATCAATGTCTTCTGACCAAGTTATTTGTTAAAATAAGAAATATTTTAAATTTACGAGCAGTAAATGAGTACTGTGACATTTTCCAATCATTGTAGAAATATACAGTCACTACTCAAATATCCTAGACTTGCATACATCATATACTGGCATGAGTCTGTGTAGTCCTAGTCCAAGCAATAAAACATAATGATAAATACTGCTCTTTTGGCGAAATGTAATCATGGCCTTAGAGTAAAAGAAAGCATAGAGCTTCTATAAAAAAAAAAGAAAGCCAAAAAATAGAATCTGATGAGACTAGATTTTTAGTGCCAAGACAAGCATTGTTAACCAATTACAATGTCATTTTCTTCTCAGAATCACTGTCAATCGGAGCTTCAGAATACAGGATGCAGTAAAGAACCACCAAGACAGGGAAACACAGTCCATTTGTAGCACACCACAAACATGGGAACTGTTGAAAATTTTTCTAATACTCTGTGGGGCAGCCTTGGAAACACCACCAAATCCAAAACCGGAAAGAAAAAAACCCTGATTCTCCTGAAGTCAGCAGAAGCTGTCGTAGATGTGTCAAAACCATAATTTCGCCTAGAATTATCAGGGCAGCCATTCAAGAAGCCAAGCACTGTTAGAAAGTCAGCCACAGAAGGCCATGCTGCCACAGGAGGCCTGGGAGAAGAGGGACAGCACAGTGCTGCTCACGTGGGAGAGTGGAGCGGAGGAAGGACCCACCCACACATGCAGGAAAGTGATGCCAAAACACGGGACTCATATCTCAACCTACTTTCTTAGCTGTCACTCCTCCCCTGGAAACACTGAGCCCTAAATAATGTACTCACAATCCTGATGTTTGTGGGCAGGAGAAAAAAAACATTAAAAAAAAAAAACCCAGTGGCCACAGATTTGACAGTGCCTTTGTGCTACCATGATAAGTGGGATGGCCATAAGCACTGCTGTGCATGGATTAGAACCTGGATCTCCACACTTTTCCTTTCTCTCGTGGCATTTTCATCTCTGTAACCCTCATTCTCCCCAAAAGAGGCAGAGGATGGAAAAAACTCATAAAGCCATGTAGCTGCTGCACTTGTTTCCCATGAAGAGTTTTTTCTGTTCATGTATGGGAAAGTAACATATGGTCTAAAAGTTCAAGTAAAGTTAATGGGAATCAGCTGCTGCCTGCTCCAAGGGAATGGTGTCTATTAGCACAACAGAATTACATCCATTCTTTATTACGTCTCATTTCTTAGAGAAAGCTTAACTCCACCCTTGTAGCCATACAAAAAGCCTAGATGTGAGACATTTCTGCCTTCCATCAGTAATACAGTTAAAAGGATTTGCAACCTGAACAATGAGATTTTCCCTGTTCCTGAGGTTCTGGACAATCCTGCTCACAGAGCAGCAACATGGAAAAAAAAGGAACATGCAACTGTCCATTCTTACTGTATCATTACCAAGGCTTCATTAGGTGTGTTCATGAAGCAACATCTCCTAGTTTCTTATGCCAAACACATTAAGTCTACTGGAAATTGTGAGGGAAAGGCTGTTTCTCAGAGGAGAGCTATCTTTACTGTCTGTCTCAAGCAGCCCTGCTGCAGCCATGCAGGAGGAGAGAGCCAGCCCTTGTTTGGAAAGCAAACTTCATAGGAACGATGTGGAAGTTTCTCAAAAAGCCACACACACAGTTAAGTGCACAGAAAGCCCAAAAGTGAGCACAACAGATACAGCCACCTCGAGAAAATAAACAGGAAACCACTGAAAAACATGATGAGTTAAACATGAACCGGCTATAGAAGCTGAAACACTTATCTCCCTGATTAAGAAAACACAGTGCCCACAACTGAAAGAGAGATGAATCTCACAATTTAAAGTGCTGGCTGCTATCAAGACACACAAAGAAGGGTCCCCCACAAAGTAGCCCAAATATTCTGCACCAAATAACAAAAAACATTTTGGGAAGAGAATCAGTAGTGCTTATAGAAATAGCCTTCACATTGTGAAGAAAACTGCCAACAGTCCAGTCTTGTGGCTATAGAGTAGAACTGGTGATACTTTATTTTTATCCATTATTGTCATGCACAGAGGAACTAAATATTTCGTTCCTTTTCAGAACAGTAACCATTCATTTTCTTTGGCTTTCTGCTGGGCATCAATCCTACAGGTGCATTTGCTTTTCCCCTTTATAAAGAATGATATAGCAAGCATGACTGATAAACTACAAGAGGAAATACAAGCTCTAATGTATGACAAAACTACTGCGAATAAAACCCATTTCTGCTGTAAATATCAGCCATGTGACCCAATGTGAACACCTGAAATGTAGTTCCATGTATCCTTGTCTTGGTTTGAAAGA
>VWZS01008970.1:0-12614 GCA_013397075.1 Rhabdornis inornatus
TTTACTTTGAAATCCATGTACAGATGGAATTAAAGCCTGTGACTTCCGGCTTATTTTCATCACAAAAATATCTCTTAAAGAGAAAAAGACAAAATGTTTAACCTTAAATTTAAGAGACTACCATGGAGGCAAAATAAGTTGCCCCCAGTCCTCAGCAGTGGTTATGGAGGAAGACAAGGAGGCTAATCAGCCTCTAGTGTAACACAGGTCTTCCTTGGCTGCTAGCCATCAACTATGTTGTGGCAAGATTTGGGTATATTGGGTAACTATGAATAGAGAGAAAGGCCAAATCCTGCTCCAAAGTTCTAGCAGGCAGACTCGGGGCAATGGTGAATGGAGGAGGAATGAGCTGTCTTTTACTGCTGATGGTCGCCTTGCACAAGAGGAATCTCTCCTGCCCAGCAGTCACTGGTGGGGTTCTCTAAGGCCCAGTATTGGGGCCAGTTATACTTAATATCTCTATTGATGATCTGGACAAGGGGGTTGAGTGCACCCTTCCTAAGTTCACAGATAATGCTAAGCTGGGCAGGAGTGTTGATCTGCTGGAGGGTAGGAAAGTTCTGCAGAGGAATCTAAGTAGAATGGATCAGTGGGCTGAGGCTCAATAATGCAAAGTGCTGGGTCCTGCACTTGGTTCACAACAAAAACCCATTCAGCACTACAAACCTGGGGAGGAGCGGCTGGAAAGCTGCCCAGCAGAAAAGGAACTGGGGGTGCTGGTCAACAGCCAGCTGAACATGAGCCAGCAGAGTGCCCAGTTATCCTGGCTTGTGTAAAAAACAGTGTGACTATCAGGACCAGAGAAGTGATTTTCCCTCTGTACTCACCAGTGGTGAGGCCACACCTTGAGTACTGTGTCCAGTTCTGTGGACATGTCTGGAGCATGTCCAGAGAAGGGCAACAAAGCTGGTGCAGAGTCTACAGAGAGTAAATCGTATGAGTCAAGTGGAGGCTCAGGGGTAAATTTATCACTCTCTCCAACTGTCTGACAGAAGGTTATAGCAAGGCGGGGGTCAGCCTCTTCTCCCAGGCAGTCAGTGACAGGACAAGAGGGCATAGCATCAAGCTGCACCAGAAGTTCAGTTTGAGCATTGGGAGGAATTTTTTTCATGGGAAGGGTTGTCATACATTGGAATGGACTGCGAGGCAGTGGAGTCACCACCCCTGAAAGTGTTTAAGAAGTGACTGGAAATGGGACATAGTGCTATGGTTTAGTTGGCAAGGTGGTCATCAGCCAAAGGTTGGACTTGATAATTTAGGTCTAATCAACCTAAATGATTCTATATTTTTTTTAAAAAGCTCCCCATTTACCTCCCTAATTCTGGGCCAAAAGAGCACACTGGAATGCAAATGTAGTTCAGCCCTTGTGTAACCAAAGATCATCTAAATAAAAGCCCAGAAAAACTGATTTTTTTTCTGCTATGGAAAAAAATAAGATGCATGATAGATAGTAAGTGTAAAGGAGCTGTTCTCACACTTCTTAAAATTCCCCTTGTTTTTATCCTTGAGATATCCAATGTACATTACTTAAACCCATTTATGACCTATATATATATATATACAATCATATATCTATGGTTGTATTTCTTGGTTATTTCTTCAGCACAAGCAGCAAAGTATTTTCCAATTACTGAAGTTTCATTTGTGTTTCATAGTAACAGCAGTAACAATTCTGTCAAATTTTGGTAATTTCCTGTATCTCGAAAAACCCAACTTTGTATCCTGCAGGAATGCTTGAGGTTAACATGACTTACTCTTGTCTAGCTATATTTTAAACTGCCAGATTTGAGCATTACAAGAACATAAATGTTCTTCATTAGCAAAACTACACGCTAGCATTGTTAAAATCTCATGTCTGTCATAGGGCAATGCTGGTTTCTGTGTCACCCAGAAGTCTAATTGATTTGTATTTTCATTACTGCATTCATTATAGGTGAAAGTTTTAAGATCAACCATGAATACTGTACTATGGTCAACAATAAGTTAAGCTCTAAAACCAGCCAAAATTTTCTGGTAAGGTTGAACTGAAATACTGGTTCAAGCTCTTCTCTGATCCATGCTAAATGAACTGTTAACTTTAAAGGGGCCATAATTTCACCTCTGATCATCTGAAAGCTGATGGCAACCTACTTGGCTTGTAGCCACTTTTTATGGTACAAATTCCAGGTTGATTGGTTTCCTCACTTTGATATAACTAATGGAAGCAAGCTGGCTTCTCCTGCAAACCTGTCCAGGCAGGAAGTGCTTACCTTGTAGGGTTGTCTTCACAGTGCTGAAATGAAAACCCTCTCAGTGTCAGCCTTCCAGCAAAGTGTATGTTAGGAGTTACACAAACTTGTGAACTGATTTCCCCCAGTGTTATTTACGACCACATTATTTCAAATAAGCTTAGTTTCCCTATGCGAGCTTAGCTGTTGCCAGATAAATCAGCGGTATATTATGGGTACTGAAATATGTTTTTCAATCCCTGATCCCAAATATTTTGAAAAGTCCTTTTTATGCCAGAACACCCCCAGTCCTGTTCCTCATATTGTTAAAATAAGCAAAAGCAATCCTTTCACCATGCCACGGTGTGGGAATGCTTCTCCCTTCCATCCTTACAGTGTGGAAATAAGCCAGAAATATCTGGCATTTGTGGTGCCTGATGGGTCCAGCAGCAGGACCCTCTCTTCACCCGCTGGGTTTCTGTGATCATGTCTGTGAGCTTCAGGCAGCAGAAGGGTGCTGGAGCAGCTCTTCAATGACAGCAGCGCTGCTCCTAGATTGCATGACATGCTCTGTTACAAGCTCTGCGTGAGCTGGGAGACTTGTAAACCACAGCACTTCTTCTCACTTTCCAAGCTCACTAGGCCAGAAATGAAACCTATTTTGTTCTATATTCACCTTACTCCTCCTTGCTTTCTATCTTTTAATTTTCTTTTTTTTCTTTTTTTTTTTTTTAACTACTGTTTTTCTTTACACGTACTAGGAGAGGATGCAAATTACAGATACATCACTGACCAAAAATGGAAAAAGCACAACTACTGAAGGTTTTGGGAAGTGGCTGGTAGCCTTCTTTTAATGCTTTCTACCGCTGGCCCTCAAGACAAAACTCATTTTCTTTACTCGTTGTCTTTGGGCGTATTCTACTGCTGTATGTTCACAGAGGGAAAATATGCAGAGATCAGCAGTTTCAAAGGCAGTCTCTAATTTTAGGTCCTTAGCTTTGGATATTTTGGGACAGAACTTTGGACACAACAAAAAAATTGCAAGGAACTATAAATCCAGATGAAGTAAGTAACACCCAAGACATCTTGAACTGGAGACCCAAAACCAGACTCTTCTATTAATAAAAAATAATAATAAAAAAAAATTGTAACATTTACCAGAAACTTTTTTCTTAGTTGTTGAGGTTTCTAATCTTCCCAGCACTTCCCACTATTCTTATTTTCATGTTGCCATTACAGGCAACTCTGAAACTCTCCTACCGATCCAAGGGTTGCAAAAGTCAAGATAAAAATTTGCCCTTTCTCATGAATGCGGACATGATCATCTTTAGTGCTTTGTGAAGTTTGATGATTTTTTTAACCAAAAAATGCTCCTTGAGACTTTGTTTTATTTAGCTGAAATTGTTCTGAATACTTCTAAATTGCCAATGTATTGTTTGTTAGTATTCTTTAAACAGGCAGTTTCCAATAAACAGCAAATAAATTAGCTATTTAAATCTCACTTTCTTAATAAAGCTCAAAAGCTCTGATTTATTCTTTTTTAATTAAAATTAAATATGAAATGAGTAAAAAGACAAAAAGGCCTGAAAGAAAATGAAAATAAAAGAGGTTCACTTAAAATATCTGTCACAGATACAAGAAAATAATAAGAAATAAGTATTGTTTCAGGAGATGAGGAGCATTTTCCAAGCTGTTCAACTGCACAATCAAGTCACACACTAGCCAGAGATTAACCAAAAAACAATGTGAGTGACAACTTTCCTGAAGACCACAAGACCAAAATTTCAGGTGCCCCACTGTACCTGATCAAAGGAGAGACCCATCACTTCCTTGCAGTCTGCCAGGAACTGCATCTTGACTTCCATCATCAAGGTGAAAGTCAAGAAGCTCCATCCTGTCTCAAGGACAAATAGACAGACATATATATGCCTGTCAGGATATCTTAACTCCGGTGAGACTTCAAAAGTCAGGAACTAGAAGAGATTTTTCTGATGCTCCAGCAAACTCCTCCCATATCATTGGCATGAATTATTATGTCTTTAAAATGAGCACTGAAGTAAAGAAGCCTTGTTTTCCACTAAAATTTTGGTCCAAAGCAGTGGTTTCAGCTTACAGTAAATCTTGTGCTGTGGCAGACCATGGGTTTCTTGTATTGTTTCGTGGAAGGCAACTAAGAAAAGCACCACTGGGCAAGTTTAAGTGTATGGTACTGCAGATATATATGTATGTACGTGTATAGGAAAGTGTACACACAAGCACATTTTGTTCATCTTGAATAACATTCCCATCTGCGAAGTAAACAAATCACATTTAATGGTTTACAAAATTTTGAAGTGTTCTGAAATGCTTTGTGAGTGAAGAACTAATAATATTTTTGTGTAAAGAAACCAGACAAACAAATTCTGTTCCAAGCTATTGAAACAGTTCTCTCCAATGAAGTTGGACAGACAATTCTGTGTTCTCTGTTGTCTTTTTTAAGGCCCGTGAATGAGCTTTTCTAAACTTTACTTTCTCTCTAACATGCCAGCCTTTCTGCTTAATTCTGCCAGTTAATTAATATTTCTCTAACTCTGCAAAACAGGTGAAAGGGCTCCTATGGACTTTGATTTCGAACTGAGCGTGAAATGGTTGTATAAAATTAGAATGTTAAAGATGTGGCTTTTCATCACAATTCCGACTATTGATTTAAGTCCCAAAAGCCAGAGCTGGTGCTTGGTCCCTTCAAGGCTGGTGTGCATTGCATAGGTCCTGGCAGTTCTGGGTGTTTGGGGGGATGACTCGTTTTGCTTTAGTTTCAATTAAGTGATGTTGGGAAAGACAAGCAAGACAAGCTTGAGTGTTAATTATTTATTTATAAAGGTATATACCTTTAAAATACCACAAAGGCTCGTGATTTTTTGTACGTGTGACATAAAAGGCGGCAGAGGTTCCCTCAGTGAATAGAGTCAGGAAGGCCTTGCTGCCGTGCCTAGCCCATCCCGCCGTGGGAAACCCAACCTTGCCTTCCACCGCCCTCCGGTCCAGGACAGACTCTCCTGGGGCAGGATACGATTCTGGCCCGCCACCGTGGAGCATCTTCTTCCCGGGGGTGCAAAAGCC
This sequence comes from Rhabdornis inornatus, assembly GCA_013397075.1. Taxonomy (NCBI): domain Eukaryota; kingdom Metazoa; phylum Chordata; class Aves; order Passeriformes; family Rhabdornithidae; genus Rhabdornis; species Rhabdornis inornatus. The sequence goes on from VWZS01008970.1 coordinate 5,307, forward strand.
TGTCCCTCCCGCGGGGAGGGAGGCTCACAGTCCCCATGCCCCCTCCCCCCCCCGGGGCAGGCACAGTACCGGCGGCTGCGAACCCACTCACTCCACGATGAAGATTTTGCAATATTGGAATTAAATGATCACATCTGAAGTCATGTATTGCTTGGTGGTGCTTCAAATTATAGCTGCAGAGCTTTAGGAGTTCAAGCCCTTAGTGAAAATTTCGTCAGCTTTCAGTGACAGTTTTAAACCGAAAAAAATAGTCTGTGGACTACCCAAAATCGGACATTTATTTTAATAAAAATGTAATCTCTGTCATTAAATATAAACATTAGGTTTGTGCGGAAAATGGTGTATTTTCTGCACGTGAAAGGACATTAAAATCTCATTGTGTCCAGCTGATGCGGCGATGTGTGAGAATTAGATGATCTTCCAAGCTATGCTATACACAAACCACACTACACGCACACAGTATGGCACGTTGGAATAAGTGCCTGTACGCCTATGGATGCGCTTATCCTGGCGCCTTTGCAGCGGCTGTGCGTGCGCTCGTCAGCTTGTACCACAGATTTGCCACACGGCTCTAGGTCGGGAAGGATGTTTAATGATCCTCCGGGCTGCGAGACCTCCTGCATGTGCATCTGTCCGTGTGTCTGTGTTGAGTTGTACCCGGCCGTTCGCGCTCTCCGCGGACAAAGACGTCTCCAGTTCAGGAGCGCGGCAGCCTGCAAAGTGTGAATAATTTTCAGCGAGGAGTTACACTAAATAGGAAAGCTTTTAGCACATTATCCACTGGCAATTGGACTATAATCTAATTGTCAGCGCTCGTGTCTTAATAGAGCCTTTCTCTTTCCACCATTGGATTTGCATCTGGGAGACGCTTAATAGGTTTAAAATGCCTCGCATTTTGCTCCAATAAGCTACCTTCTCGCTGTAGGTGACTTTGAGATGTTTTTGTTGTGAAATTGGATCTTGGGTGCCTGGGCTTCTGCCTTGCTGGTGCGGGTCTTTCCGTGAAGGGGAGAGCGTGGAGCGGCGGCAGGGAAGAGATGTCCCCGCCGTAGCAAGAGCGCTAGGAGCGGGGGCTGATCCGAAATCGGGGAACGCAAAGCGAGAGGGAATCCGGCTGACAGAGCAATAGAATTACGTGCAGCGGAGGACAAAAGAGCTCCTGAAAGCAGGACTGATAATCTCGTGAGGTTGCAGGGAAGCAGAACCAGAGCCGGATAGCGCCGTAGCCATGGCTTTGTAATGTAGCGGTGCATTCGCAAGGCACGAACGGGCGAGCTGGAGACCCTGCCCGACAGAATAAATACCATTCTTTATGCTGGACAAACTGTTTTCATCTACAAAGGTGAAAAATAAGAAAGAGCAAAGGATTTTAACTCTTCCCTCTCGAGGCAGGAGTAACTCAATCTCAAAGAAGTGTTGTAGGTTACCTTGGAGAGGGGGTGCGGGCTGGAGGATCAGACTCACACTCTGGGCAGTACCAGGCCAGCTGCAGTCAGGGTGGGACGGCGGCAGGGAGTCCCTCGGCAGCGGCACCCCGCACTCCTAGGCTCCTAATTAAAGGGAAACCTGGTCCTTGCCTTCCACACAGGCTACCGGATCCGGAGGGGAGATGGGGCACTAAAGGAGGAAGAGAGATGGGATGCAAATGCCAGGTTATCCCAAGGGACAGCCGGGAGAACAGCGGGTGTCAGCTCGCCTCGGTGCTGAGCCCGTTTTCGGGGCACAGCCCCGCGGGTGCCGCAGCACAGTTTTGTCCCTGCAGCGTGAAGTGTGCGGCGTGGAGGCTTTTGCGGGAACAAAACACAAGTGAAAGGGCAACGGCGCCTTATCACTACGCGAAAGAGTTGCTTAAAACCTGAGCGTGGTTCCCCGCCCGGTGTGCGCCTCTGTACGCACACCCCGCCCGCCGGCGGGCCTGTGCGGCCGCGCAGAAACGCGCAGCGTCCGAGCTCTTGTCATACAAGCGAAGGCGCACCTGAAATCATCCCTCTGGACCCTAGGTCGCTTGGCGGATTTCTACGGGTTTTCTGTCCCTCGTGTGTCGTTCCCGTCGTGGTTTTGTTTAGATGATGAAAGAGCCGGGAAGAAGCGGTGCTCATGGTTTTCACGGGTCGAATTTTCTCCTTGGCTTTTCAGAGATGCGAGAGGGGTTTTGGAGGCGGGCTGCAACCTACCTGCTTGAAACCTGACGGCGAAACTGAGACCTAATCCCGATTAAAGTCGGGAACCGAAAGAGCGCGATGAGGTGTGCAGCAACTACCGCACGCTGTTTTTTGCTGGTGCACAAGGGAGTAAGACGCTGTTTAGACAAAGAAAGGTGGGGAAAAAAGTATTTTGAAAGAATAACGAAGCCTAGTAAAATGTCTCTGCCACAGCAGGCTGGCACCAGCGACAAACACATGGATTTGCTAGATTAAAAACAAATTGCAGTGTAGACTGTGTGTTCTTCATATACGGATAAACAATGAAGAAGGATTTAATTGAAACGGGTTCAAACGAGGCAACCGCCCTCTTGGGGAGCAGCAGGGCTGCTAACTCTGCTCTCGGGAGGAGATCGGTACGGTGGTGACAGCCGCTCTGTGACTGGGTGCGGCGGGGACTGGCAGCTCCAGTTCGCCTTTCCTGGGGAGAGGGAAGAGCGCGCGGATGTTTTTAAATACATCCACTTGGTTGGAAAAGCAGAGAGGCATCAAGACCGTTAGGGCAGTGGTGTGTTCCCCTGCCACCCCCTGGTCTCTGGAAGCCGGCCCGTCGCCGTAGAGGGCCATGGGCAGGGACGGCAAAGCAGCCCAGGGAAGCCGGGCTCTCACCCTTTCTGCACTCGGGTCGCCTGATCCCTGCGTCTCCCCAGTTCGGCCCTGGCGGGGGAGGGAGCCGTGGCGAGGATTAGGCGGCCGGAGTTGAGATCCATTCCCTGCCCACGGGGAAGGAGGGGGTGCTCTGGGCGTCTAGACAAGGCTCATTTCCTTATCGGAGGCGGAGTGAGGGGAAAAAAAACCCTGAAAATATGTAGATTCTCGTGGGATAGAGCGAAAAACTGCATGGCTTAACCAAGCAAAAGAAAACCCATCCCGTGTGGACGGACCCGTTCAAAATAAAATAAAATGAAGCTCCTGTTTTCTTTCCACCCCGTGTTTTTTTACCTCATACGAGCAGAGATCCGCAAGCCCCCAAAGCCAGTTCCTCTCCCGGGGAGAAACATCCTGCCCGGAGGTGACCGGCAGCCCCGTCCCAGCTCCACGGCCGCGCCGTGGCCTCGGTTCCCCCTCGCCTGCTGCTCCACTTCCCTCCGCGCCCAGGTGCGCCGTGCCCCGCTCACTGCGCAGCGCTCCCCCCCGCCGCAGCCGAGTTCTCCTTCCCCGGGCCAAGGCAATGTCCGGTCTCCCCGCGGGACGGAAAATCCCGCGGCGAGGGAGAGCAGAAATCGGTCGGGAGCTGGCTCAGCTGCCGCGGTTCAGCCGGCGTTTCGCAGAAGGACACACAGAAATATCCACAGCCATCCACTACCCCTCTCCCTTCAGCCCCGAAGCAGAGGACCTAGCAGGGGACCGGGGGCCGCCCCTGCTAGGGACACGCATGTTACGACCTCACTGCTAGGGGACGGAAATAAGCAAGGGATAAAAAGAGGCTGTTTTTTTGGGTTTTGGTTGTTAGGTTGTTGGGGTTTTTTGGTTTTGGTTGGTTTTTTTTGGTTTTTTTTTGGTTCTGTTTTTTTTTTAAGCTTGTGGGTTTTATTATCCTTGCTTGTGCGGCGCGTAAAGTAGGTAGGAAACCAAAGGAGACTTAGGCATCCCTGTTACCACCAGAGGAACGGTGAAGAGAATAACTTCCCCTTTGTCTTTCAGGCAGGCCCGACCCTTCTTTTCAATAGGGCCAAGGGAGCGCAGGGCCGGGAGCTTGAGACCCCCGTCCCGCCGCCCCTCGCACACCGGGAGGCGTCCCAGGAGCGGGGCAGCCGCGCAGGGAAACCGGACCCGTAGTTGGCGGGATGTCCCTCGGGATAAAGCGGTTAAGTGTTGGGGGGATTTTCTGTTTGGTTTTTTTTGAGATTGATGTCGGCAGAACCTCTCGTCTCTGTTTGCCTGTGTCAAGCAAGAGACGATGCTTCGTGAGCTGACCCTCCCAGTTCTCCGCTGCGGGGCTGGCTGGGCTCTCCCCTTTCGCCTCTCATCTCCCGCTAATGTCTGAGGTGAGACCGGGCCCCCAGACCGCTGTGGGCCACGCCGAAATCCTCTGCCAGACGCTTTAGGCGCTTCTAAATATGCACGTCCCGTTTGCAATAGATATTGTATCTATCAGCAAATTCAGGTAACAAAATGGCAAACTGCAGTTGGTTCTCGCTGGTCTCAAAGCGATGAAGCATTGCTTCGTCTTCCCCACTCCACTGTCTGGGAAGGGTGACCCAAATAATTATTTCCCCATAATAATTAATTAAGTGTAGTAGGAACGGGAGTGGCGCGGGGTATGTATGGCTCTTGGCACCAGCCTGCATAATGAGAGTCCTTGGATTCTGATCTAGGTTTAAAAGGTGGAACTTCAGTGAAAAAGTCGCACGTCCTCTTGTGAGTCGTTCTAGCGAGTTAATATTTTCAGTGATATTTTTATTTAAAGGTACTTAATTAAACGCGCTGCTTTATTTAATTTATTCATGAGAGTATGTTTACGTCGTATGTGTGAAACAGTACTGATGAGCAACTTACTTAAATCACTGCCCTGGAATAAGCTACTCGTTGATACCACCAGCCCGTCCCGGCTTTGTCTTACGCGCTTGATCAATATCATCTATTTCGGCGCTGCCGATGAAACGGATTTGAAGAAAACTTTACGATTAGAGTCCCACGCACTGGTTTGGCTGAGAAGGGAATGCTGCAAGGGTCTCACCTGGAGTCGGTGAGGGCGAGTACATCTCACGGGGATGACAATATCTGGAATCCCGTGCAGGAAAACCAAAGGCAGGATCAGCCTTAAGGAACATTCTGTTCCAACAGAAAGCACACAACGACGATAACGGCTGCTTTAAGAGCTGTGGTCTTTTAATATTTGAATGTAAAAGAGAAAATTGACACTCACACGCACGCACCAGAAAAATCCACAATCACATTTCATCCTTTCAAGCGCCTCTCCGCCGTTTCTTGCCTCGGCAAAGCGAATAGCCTAGGGGACCTTCTCGGGAGCATCCCTGGCCGCGCGGTCTGCCCCCCCCTTACCGTCCCCGGGGCTTAAAGGAGCGGAAGGAGCTACCCGAACCTCTGCCGGCGCCCCGGTGGGGAGCCGGGCTGGGGTACCCAAAAGAGGAACCACTGCGGGGAGCCGTCCCGAGAGCCGGCCGCCCCCTCCCCGCCCTGCGGACGGGCAAAGCCCTGCCCTGCCCTGCCCTGCCCTGCCCNCCGGGCCGGGCCGGGCCGGGCCGGGTCGAGGCCCTTGACGTGTCCCGACGCCGATTGGCCGCCGGCCGATAGGATCTCCGCGGCCCCGCGTTAAGGCGGGGGAGCGCGCGGCGCCGGGAGCAGAGTGCTCCCGGTATCCCGTCTCCTCCACCCCCGGTCGGTCCTCCCGCCCGCCCCGTCCGGGCAGCGCCGCACCGACCCGCGCTGCGTCCCTGCACGGTGGCCATGGAATACACGCCGCCCCCCAAGCCACAGCTCTCCTCCCGGGCCAACGCCTTCTCCATCGCCGCCCTCATGTCGAGCGGCAGCTCCAAGGACAAGGAGTCCCCCGAGAGCACCATCAAGCCTCTTGGTGAGTGGGGACGGGGGTGACCGCCGGTGTCTGTGGGATGAGGAGCTCCCGCCCGTCTGTCCCTGTCCGCCCTGGCTCGCTCTTCTCAGCGCTCCGGCAGCCGAGCCGGGCAGCGGCACGTCCCCGCTGCCCGAAGGTTTCCCCTGCAAAGCAGCACCACCAGAGCTTGAAGGTTGAGTGCCTTCATCAACCACGGTCGTTTTTAGGCGAGGCTGTTTATAGCGTAAATTCCTCCAGTTTTAGTTTAATGCCTCTTATTCATCCAGCTTCGCCATTTGTAGAATAATCCCACGCTTTAAGGTAGTTCAATTTCTCTTCGCTGACATGAAATGAATCTCTTAAACATTTATTGCAAATTCACCCTGGTTCTGAAGTCAAATTACAGACCCTGTGTTGTCGTGCCTAGGCTTACAAGAGGTAGTAAAACTTGTGCGTCGAACTGAAAATCCCTTTACTCCTCGGTGTAGGCTCATATAGGCTGTTTTGCTCTACAGAGACCGGGAAGAGCTTTTTGTAAGTGCTTGCGATTTTCGAGTAAGCGATTTCGCTTCTATTCGGTTGCCTCGATTCAGAATCCTGAAAGCTTTCAAAAAACATTACCATATTCCNGAGTTCGCAGAAAACTACAAAATATGTGTTAAGCTTCCAGGGCGCCGATGAACAGGATTACATCCAATCTTAAAAGAATTTAAAAAAGGCAGCTCCTCAGTGTCTGCTGCACCTAATCAACTATCTCAAAAGATTTCACATAGTCTAGGGATTCATTGTGAACTTTAACATAGCGCCAGTTTTAAGTCTGGGCGCTAAAGTAGGCCGGGTATTCCCGGTCGGCGTATTTACATGGGTTTGCGTTAAACTTAGTGTTAGTGGGGTTGGTTTTCAGGGTTTTTTTTTTCTTTTTTCTTTTTTTTTTTTCCTGAAAACGCTTATTTAGTTTAACTTTTCAATTTTTTTAACCCCTTCCCTCATGCCGTTCAACTAAAAATCGAAGGGAAACGACTGCCTGTGACTCGGTTTTTATTAACTGGAGCTTTAGGCAAAACCTTTCCCTGGAGGGGTAGGGTGCCTTCGTGCTCCTCCCGTTCTTTGGCGCCGGGCGGCGGATCCGTCGCCGCATCGTGGGGCCGGGCAGAGCCTTCGCAGCCCTGCTCCCTCCTGGCCTCGCCTCCGGCGGAAAATCCCAACGGAGCTGCTGAAGCGCCCGAAGCCTCCTGGGGCTTGCGGCGGGCGGGAGCCAGGCGCGGCGGGCGGCCAGCGTCGGCAGCAGCTACTGCACCCGCGTAGGTTGCGCGGCCGCACGCAGCTCCTCTGTAGCCTGTTTCTCCAAAGGAACGGGCGGATTCAGTGTCAGCAAACCGGCTGGGAGAAAGGCAGACCTAGCTTTCCCGTAGGGTGAGCCCGTGTTCGCTGTTTAATTAGTATTTGGGGTTCGCTTCCTCGCGAAGGAAACGCGGAGCCTGCGCGCTCCGCCAGCGGCGCAATCCAGGAGCAGCCTCCCGTGCTCCCCCAGCGTGACCCTGGCCCTCAGCAGCCCCTCGGCGCCCAACGCTCCCGTTTTAATGAGAATTA